>JASAMX010029152.1:0-39411 GCA_030248175.1 Microlaimidae sp. YZB2_3
TATATGTCATTTTGTGAAAAAAAACCTGCGATTCGTCGGAATCCCTTTTGTGGACCATTCCCACAGCTTATTTTTAATTTTCATGTTTTATCAAAATCTAAAAAAATGATGTTCAGGACATAAAGATTAATACAGTATGTAGTTCATAAAAATTGGTTACAGCTGTAATGAATAGCGACTGTACAAAGTTTGTGCGGTTTTTTTTGTAGTGTTCCACTTTAAAAGTAAAAAAAACCTACTTGTTTTAAACACTATACCTAAATAGTATTTTGGTGTATAAGATTAAATGTTAATTTCTAACCCCCCTAGCTTTCTAGGGGAGAGGGCCGATCCGGGGTTGAAGATTTTGAAACCTAGAAGGGGGTCAGGTAGGGTCCAATTTCCGAAACAAAATACTTTTAAACCATTAAATGTTCAGTAATAGTTTTTTATAAGATAATACTACATTTTATTAAATAAAAATCGATATTTAGGTATAAAAAGGTTGTAAAAACATGAATTTGTTTTAAAAATTCACGTTTCTGGAAGAAAATTTAGTATAAAGGGTTCAGATTTCAAAATCTAGAGAGGGATCAGGAGTAAAAAATTTGATTTATTGCCCCCCTCCCTGTTTCAAAAAGTTGTCCCCTGTGCCCCTCTCATTTTGGAATTGCCCCTCCCCCCCCCCCCCAATAAAACCCTGGGGGGGGGGAGGGGCAGTGCACAGGTTTTAGTGCAGCCAACACACCCATCTAACAAAATCACAGTCAATGATTATAGACCAAGAGAGATAAAACATACCCTCCAAATCAAAATTTGGACCAACAGCTAAAAGCTTCTACAACCACATGTTCACGGAAAAACCATCCAATCAAACATTCACTCATATTTTGTCAAAGAAAACACTTCGCAACTCCAACCTAATGCTTTATTAAAAAGAAATCCGCCACCAATCGACATAAGCGAGCAACAACTCCCGCAGGAAGTCAAGAACCTTCCTAGCACAACTTAGATCCGGACACTGCCACCGCCTTAACTCGTTCAAATCCAGAATCAACAACTCCATTAAAAACGAATGCCCCCACTGCAGTGGCAAACCTCATGACGTCAAACACCTTTTTGCATGCCCTCAAAAGCCAACAACACTCAAATTAGAAGTTCTATGGGAAAGACCAGTAAATGCGGTCAGGTTCCTTGAGGCCATAACTTGATGCTCAGGCCATGAACAACAACAACAGGTCTGAGTAATATTGCAATCCCTCCCTCCGTTATACAACTTTTGTACGAAAGGTTTAAACAAATCACCTCACAAATTATCCAATAATTTGTAGGTGAATATCAGTTGAAGGCTGATCTGTTGAGTCGCTGCGTTTCAAGAACGGAGGCTACAGAAATTGCTCAAGAAAAGTAAGTTTTATTAATAGAACTGTATTAATTATATGAGTAAATGGCGTAAATCTACGTGATAGAAATAATCAAAATAACACAGTGCATTTTGAAAAACGTGTATGTTTTACAGTAATTGTCAATTTCATTTATTTAAATGATACTAATTAAACTTTTCGCAAGTTTTGATTGTTTTTAATTTTAGTTGTTTCTTGTTTTTGTGTTCACATTGGAAATAATTTGCGGAAGGTTTTTTAAAACATTTCCAGCCATGTTAGTAGCAGATTATAAGTAAAAGGTGTTTACTGTAATAGAAAGTACTACTAGTCATATGGACTGTGGTTTTGATACCTTCTTTGTTTGTATTTTTGCTGCTAATCAAGTCTGTCTGTGTGGCAATGGCATCCCCCGTATTGTATTATTGTTCAATAGTTAATTGAATGAGGGAGAGTAATCTTAAAGAGTCCAGGAAGAGTAAAAAGTCCAGTAAAACTTAAGAAACGAACTTTCAGAGAAAAATAGAGGAGAACGCAAACGCTAAGAGTCTAAAATAGAACAGAAGCGTTATAAAATGTCTCGTAGACTTTGTATAAATGAACAATTTTTATGTTGAAAAGATCCAAGACAGAGAAAAGCTTGTATATAAATTTATTAATAGTACCGTATAAGTAGATATATCAAACAATTGTTTTAGAAAAATTGTTTACATAATTGTCCTGTTCCTTACTTCCCGTTTGGATTTTGTTTTGTAAGGGAGGGGACCATAGGTGAGCACGGTCGGGGAAGCTAGGGGGGGTGGTTACCCGGGGTAAATCGAATTTTGAATTTTAGGAGGGGGGTCCCAGGGGGGTCCGGACCCCCCTAGCTTTTTAGGGGGGGTCGACCCGGGGTGCGAAATTTTGAAATCTAGAGGGGGTCAGGTGGGGTGCGGTGTCCAAAGCAAAACAGTTTTAAACCATAATAACTTTAATAATTGTTCTTTTTATAGGATAATACTACATTTTATTGAATAAAAAGCCATATTCATGTATAAAAAGGGTGTAAAAGCATGAATATGTGATGAAAATTCACGTTTTTGGAAGAAAATTTAGTATAAAAAAGGTACCTAAAATTTTCCCGAGGGGGAGGGGGGGGGGGTCAGATTTCAAAATCTAGAGGGGGTCAGGGGTAAAAAATTCGGAAATTTGGGGGGAGGGGGGGCCCTAGATTTTCGTCTAGGGGGGGGGGCCCCCGAAATTTCGAGGCCAGGGGGGAATAGACCCCAGCCTGCACCCCCCATTTCTCACCTATGGAGGGGACAGGAAATTCCAAAAAATTCGGAGTAAATTCTGAAGTGTGGAACCTCACTCTCTGTCTCTGATTACTTTGCGTGTTTTGTTTACCAAACCGTATAAATTTCACACTGTAGTTTATCTGTGAACGGAGTATACGTACCCTACCGACCTACTGTAATTGACGGGAATGAAAAGGCGGAAATTTCGGCTCCAGTGAATTACACTAATGCAAGACAGCGGGCGAACGAAACTCGCGGGGCGCAAGGAGGTGAATTGCCCAAGTGGTTAAAGGGTAAGTTTTATTTTAGTGGACTACAATGTTCCAGACCTGTGCACGGAAAATGCCCCCCCCGTTCTATTGGAGGATTTGCCCCCCCCCCCGTTTTATTGCCCCCCCCCCCCCCCGCCAAAAAATGAAAAAGTGCCCTAAAATTATGACGCCATTTTTGACCTATGATGACGCCATCATCGCGAATTTTTTGCAGTTTTTAGCCTATTTCAATGTATTTTAAGCCATTTTAGACCTATTTTTACCTTATTTTCGTTTTTTTTTTGTCCCTTTTTTCCCTTTTCCCTTCTTTTTTCTCTTTTTTCTCCTTTTTTTCTCTTTTTTTTTCTTTCCCCCCTGCTTGCCCCCCCGTTTTATTGCCCCCCCGTTTCAAAAAAGTTGCCCCCCCGTTTTAACCCCGGGGGGGGCAGTGCACAGGTCTGATGTTCTGCGGAGTTTTCAATCGTTTTAGGAATATTGCTAAAATATGTAGAACCTTTTTTCTGAATAAAATATGTAAAACCTTGATTATTGATTTAAAGAAAAAAAAGTTTTGCTTTAAACGAACATGACATTGAAGGGTAGGAAGAAACATATTCAAAGGTAAGCAGTCAATTTTAAGGGAAATTCATGAGGTAAAAATATTCTCTTGGAACCTTCCCGACATATAAATTTATAAATTTAAAAGGTTGTTGGTCCTACTATGATAAAAATTTTGCCTAAAAATAAGTTTTTCTGCGGGATTGCCTCTTTTAAATTGTAGTGGCTTTGAATTTTACAAAACCACCATTGTCATCTTGGTAAGATAATTATTTTATACTTCACGTGGTGTCTTACAGCGTCACGCCGTTCTGTAAGAAAAAGGCCAAGGCCTTATCGTCCATTACGGTCTAGCCTGCAAAGCGGGGGCACATGTGTTTTTATTATTGGAATTGGGTTTGGATTTTTAGGCCATTCCTCTCAGTTTTATTAAATCTTTATAACAAGTCACTGAGGTGACAACCACTTTGTACTTACCAATAAACAACACAACATTGTAATTATACACATATTTTGTGGGTGTTATGTTACAATGTATGTATTTTTTGGGGTTGTCACATCTTCTATGCTGCTACATAGAGAGGGAAAACAGATCACAGTAAACTGTGCCATGTACTGGGGCGTTGTGGAGTGATCAACCGCTAACATCGTTTTCATCCGAGTTTTGTAGGTTAAAACGTTACCATTTTATTCTTCAAATCTCATGATAAAAGCTAATGATAACGTTGCCCGCCAGGCACCAAGGAGAAAACTTTAAATATTAATTTTTTTAATATTATTTGCATATTCCCTCTGTTGTTGTTTATAAAAGTAAATGTATTTCTCAGTTCATATTATTTCAATAATTTCAGGTCTAAAGAAATGAAAAAATTCAATTCTGTGATACATTCGTTAAAAGAAGAAAGTGATTGTTTCTCAGAAGTGCTAAAAAGGAAAAGTGATACACGTTTGGTGTTTTGCGACAGCAAAGCACAAACAACTTGGGAAACGAGCGAAAAAAATTCAGACAAGAACGAAAAAAAGCATATTATAAAAGCAAACTTCGGAACTGACTCAGGCGATAAACAAAGCAAGACAAGCAAGAAAAAACAAAGCAAACAACAAAATAACAAAAAAACACAATATAAATAGCGAAGAAAATCGCAAAAGAAAACAAAAAAGAAAGAGAAAAAAGCAAGGAGAGATAGCACACGCCAAAAAAACAAGCGAAAGACGAAGCAAAAAAAGAGACCGAGACCAGAAAAAGAGAAAAGAGAAAACACCAAGAAAAGACAAGCAAAAAAACAACGCGAGAGATCTACTAAAGACGGAGTAAGAACAACACCAGTCGAGCCACACAAACAAAAACGCATATGAAACAACCACGCCAACCAAACAACGAGCTATATCAAAAACCAAGAAGCAATAGCAAGAACCCCCCCCAATCATCAATAACTCCTCCTTCTTACCAACCCCAACAACCCTCTCTCAAAAACAATCCATACACACAAACACCCAACAAACGACAAATTACCAAACAGCAAAAAAACCCCACACACCAACTCTACAGTTCAAGAAACTATATCTATATATACATTATCAAAAAATTAAAATCCAAGAACAATAAAAAAAAAAAAATATTAAAAAACAAAGCAAAGACACAAAGAAAACAGACAGAACAGAAAAAAAAAAAACACAAACACATCCAGCGATCAAAACAAAACAATACAAGCAAAATAACAAAAAAAACATAAATAGACACAGAAAAAAACACAAAAATAAAAAAAAAGAAAAAAAAAAAAAAAAAAAAAAGAAAAAAAAAAAATAAAAAAAAAAAAGAAAAAAAAAAAAAAAAATAAGAAAAAAAAAAAAAAAAAAAAAAAAACAAAAAAAAAAAAAACAAAAATAAAAAAAAAAAAAAAAAAAATATTAAAAAATAATAAAAAAATAAAAAAAAAAAACATAAATAAAAAAATAAAAATAAAAAAAATATAAAAAAAAATAAAAAAAAAAAAAATAAAAAAAAAAATAATTATTGTTTTAAAATATTTTTTAAAATTTATTACAATTTTAAATTAACAAAAATTTATACGTCATAAAAAGGATTCGGCTAAAAAGTATTAAAAAACTTTGAAAAACATAAAGTAACAACATTCTTCCGGTATTGCAAATTAAAATTCGAAAATGTTAAATTTATTATGCTTTTGTTTATGTTAAAAAACTGTAGGTTTGTAATTTTTTTTCCAGGTCTTTTACCATCCTAAATTTTGGAAACATTACTTTTATAGCACAGCATTAATATTCGCTCCTATAAAAAAACTAGCGTGATGTTTTAAAAATAAAAAAGTAAACTTTAAAAAATAATTGAGTTACCAATTTTTAAGTTAGTTATACTTTTTTAATTCATCACTTTGTTATGGGAAATACAAGAAGTAAAGAAACTGAGTAGAAGTAGAAAACGAAGCTTTGGTTTGAGTTTGGATGTCTAAAATACATACAAACAAAACAAAGAAAGGTTTAAGAAGTTTAGATATTACTTACTTACCTAAAATACTTACTTAAAATATTCGTTTCTAGTTTACATTTTTTACAGTTACAAATTTACAGTAAATTAATTAAAACAAACGAGTGATAAAAATTTTCAGTTTTACACTATTTTCTCAGTTTATTACTCGTAAGAATAGAAAATGTCATATTTAAACCTTTGTCAACTTTCGTTTTATTTCTGTATAATTAAAAAATCCCCCTCATACATAAACCACCAGACTGGTGTGCTTTGACTGCTTTTTTTTCCTGAACCGTCAGAGAGCTAACAATCGCTGTTGGTCGCACACCATTTGAATATAAAATCCAAATACCAGGTTTCTAAAACCCTCCACCTAACCATCGAAGGTTGGTCATGTATGATCCTTTATTTATTAACGGGTTAATTTTTTGAGGATACCCATGCTATATTATAAATTATTTGAAAAATGTTAATATTCATAATAAACTTTTTTTTAATTTTGAATTCATCAAAAAACTTAATTTTTTTATCAAGCAGTGACTTATTCCTGTTACATTATCAATAAATTTCACCTTTTAGATAGTTTAACTTAAAGCAATTTTGGTTATCGTATTTTTACACTATTAAAATTATAATTTGTGTTGCGTTGGATCGAATCAATTGATTGCATAGGTGAAGGAATTCAGGCTTCCAATAGGTGTTCAAAACGTATAATTAAAGGTTTTGTTTTAAATACATTTACAAATGTGTACAAAAGGGCGGATTTTAAATTTGCAAAAAGTTTCTTGTCAGTTTTTTTTAATTTTCAGCTTCGTGTTTAAAAACAAGCTCCTAACTTAAAAATTTGTCGAGACTCGGGATTTATAAATTAACGGTAGTAATTTATTGATTTTTGTTGTTGGAGTTTTGGTAGGGGGATAGGGGTTTATATGACATACTGCAAATTGTTTAAATTAAAACAAACACCCTTTAAAAGAGCTGTCACAAATCAAGCTTCTATGGCGCTTGAAACGGAAGGAACTAATTATTTAATATTTATCTGATCGGTTTTAAATTTGTTAATGGTATATTAGTAATTTAATTGTTCCCAAGAAACTTACCAATTTTGAGTTAAATATGTTTTAAAAAAGCAGTTCGTTCCGGGCGCCACCGCAGGTTTTATGGCGTTTAAAACGGACTGCTCCTTGAATACAAGATATATCTTAAAATTGGAATGTAAATTTCTTGGTACAAATGCGACATCATTTCCAAATTTCAGCCCCATCGGCAAACTATTAAAAGCATAGGTAAGCGGGGGGAGGGGGTTGGGGGAAGGGTTATATCCCCCAAAAAAATCCCGATTATAGCTGAGAACCCCCTTAAAATTTGGGGATACCCCGAACACCTCCCCCCTAAAATTTGCGGGGTCCCAGTACTAAAAAAGCTAGAAATGGGGTGTTTGAGGTATACCCCCAAAAAAATGTTTGGGACACCGCCCCCAAATTTCGAGGGTCGGGTATACCCCCCAAATTCGGGACGCTGCTCACCTATGATTAAAAGAGTAGTTCGTTTCGGGTGCCATAGGTGTTTAATTTGATGGTGCTACTTTAAACGCTGTTAAGACTAAATCATGTGCCACAAATTTTACACCCTAATGAGATTGATTTTATTTATTTTTTTAATGATCATTCTTCACGCTATACCCAAGGAGCCACATAACAATAAGATGAATAAATACAGTTGTCTGACGGAAGTGACGTCACGTTAAGTTAAGACTAGTTAAGCTAATTTTTCCCAAAACATTTTACATTATATATAAATAAATTATCTAATTTTTTAGTTTCAAAATTTTGTAGTCTCAAACGGAGCGATTTAGCCCCGCGGCGCCGCGCCAACCATAATTAGAGAACGTAGGTAAATTTTGAAATTCATGTTCATCTCCTCATTATTATTATTATTATTATTCTAACGCTCAGTTCTTAAAATCGATATTCCTCCTTCGTGACTGATTGATCTAAAATAAAAATGGGCTCATTGGAAAGAAGAAAGAATTACACAACTTTCATGGGAGCCACTTTCTTTTTTTCTTTTTTCTTGTTATCGATTTATGATCAAAATAAAAAATTAAAAAAATAGACAAATAACAACTCCAAACCGCACAATAACAGCCTTTTGGCAACAATAAGGATTGTACAGAGCAGACAACGAACAGCCCCTCGTAGAAACCGCACAAAAAAGCAGAATACGGTGCTCGGTTTTAATTGGTGGCGGAAACCGAACCAGTTGCCAGCGCCATCTGCTTCAACCGCGCGAAAAACTGGGAAAACAACAAAGTACTTTTTTTAATTCTTGCATTACTGATAAGAAAATTAATTCAAAGTTTTATTAAAAAAATAATAATAAGCATCGGTGGCGCGGGAACGCCACGCGGCGGTTTAGCCCCACAGCACCGTGCACACTATAATTAGAAAACGTTGGGAAATTTTTTGTAATTTAGTTCATCTTCTATTTATTATTATAATTCTAACGCTTATTATCTTGAAATCAATATTCTTTCATCGTTCACGCGGCTATTTAAGCCTGCGGTACCGCATCACCTATAATCAGATTGTAATTTATGTTCATAATCTTCTTTTAATTTTTTTATTCCAAAAAATAATTGCAATCATCGCTGGCGCGGGAGCGCCCACTGTGGTTTGGCCTCGCACGGCACCGCGACAACTATAACTAGAACACCTGTAAATTTTGTAATTTATGTTTATCACCTTTTTCTTCTTATTATTATTTATATTAAAAAAATACAATTCCAATCATCGGTGGTGCGGCGGTGCCACACTGCAATTTAGCCCACGGGACCGAGGCAACTATACTTAGAGAACGTGGTTAAATTTTGTAATTCATGCTCATCATCTTCTTATTATTATTATTTTAAAAATTATAAGTGCAATCATCGGCGCACGCCATCGCACCAACTTTATTTAAAAAACGTAGGTAACCTTTGTCTGGAGCGCCACTGCACCGCACAAACTATAATTAAACAACGTGGGTAAATTTTGTAATTATTCATCTTTTTATTATTATTTTTTATTTTTATTATAAATAAATATGAATTATAGGTGGCGCGGGAGCGGGAGCACCACACGGAGACTAAGCCCCATGTCACGGCGTAAACTACAATTAAAAAAGTGGGTAAATTTTAGTGTTATGTTCTTATTCTCCTTATTATTAATATATTATTTTTCAAACGCTTATATCTTAAAACCAGTATTCCTCCCTCGTTACTGATTGATCAAAAAAAACGGGTTTGGAAATCGTAGAAAATTGCGCAATAATTTTTAGGAACTACTTTTTATTGATAAATAATATATATTGTGTTGATAATATTAAAACTGTTAAAAAAGTATATCTCGGAAACGGAATGATTATAAACATATGTCATTGCGCAGCTAAAACTATACTTTATTAGGATATTTTTTAATTTAATTCAAAAAAGTGGTAGACTAGCCTTGAAAAATGCTTTAAGAATCGAGCTGGAAAAAAGGGCGATTTTTCCCCGGGCGTATGTTTAGAACGAAAGATGTGGACTAGTCTGAGATGGACATTATGTGGACTATAGGAAATTTGCATTTGTTTTGGCCAGCTGCTCACAGAATAAAAATATCTACTATATGATAATTATTTGTTTATACATTGATCTAATCACACAACACTGTTAAGCGCGAAATCGCCACTTTTTTAATTTATAGTTGTTTCTTACACATACATAATCATAGGTGGGCAGCCTCTCGGATTTTTGGGGGATATAAGGGGGGGGGGGTCAAATTTTAGGGGGGGGGGTGTCCGGCAAGACCCAAATTTTGAGGGGGGTGTACCCAATATTTCCGCGCTGCCTTAAAATGGGCTTAAAGCTCGTAAAAAAAGGTAAAACAAGCTTATAAATGCTTTAAACTGTGTAAAATTAAAATAAGACCTTATTGCAAGTTATAAATTTTATTTTTTAATTCTTATAATAATAACGTGTTTATATATTCTTATAATTAGATTATAAATCATGGTTGGGTGAGATTAGGTAGACGACATTAGGTAGACGGGAGAAAACACAACGATTAGGTAGACGGAGATTAGGTAGACGTGCATTTAATAGTATGTTTAAAAGGTTAAAATACGAATATAGAAATTGTAACTTATATTAAGAATTGTAGAAGAGTTTTAATTTAAAATCTTGACCATTGTGTTAGTGCGAACAATAATAAATTGCTGTTATATAATTTTTCAGTTGGTTTTTGCTGCAAAATGCGAGAAAGAGTCAAACTTATGTTTTTTTTAATAGTCTGCTCAACCGGTTTTCGTCCAAACATTAATATAATAATACGATTTCAAAACCCTGCGCAATAATCAAAGATAAAACATGCGACAAAATATCAAAATAAAGTTTTATTGGATAATTGTTTTTTGCGTTGACCGTCAATAAATTCGGCCATACTTAGCACGGAAAACGACGATTTTATTCGCGCGTGAAGAGCGTGAAAAACAGTGTACTCTGTGTGATATCCTTTAAGAAATTTAGCTTTCTCCGTTTGACCCCGCATTGTAAAATTTCGGGGGTAGGCTCTTTGTTTACTTAGAATTGTAGATATTCCATTGTATAAGTATGACTCTCCCAATGTTTGCATGGTGTTGGATATGGATCCCGAAAATACTGGGGGCATAATAATCAATAATCCATCCACGTTCAGTTATTTTTCGAACAAAATAATAACGAATCTTTACAACATTTTATTTTAATACAATTTTTTTATTTTATTATATAACATATTTTATATAAACTTTTTTGGCATATAAAATATTAGTTATGCTTTACTTTCAAGTATTTTCAAACTTGGTTTTATATATTTTTTATATTATATATTTCTGGTTTTAAATGTGTTAATGTCCATCTATATTTTTATAATAATTCTTCTTTCGCGTAAAAAATTTACTTTGTTAATATTTAAATTATAATTTTCTTTAAACAAATACATTTCTTAAACAAATGCCGTCTACCTAATCGTCCGTCTACCTAATCGTCGTCTTCCTAATGTCGTCTACCTAATCGCCGTCTACCTAATGTAGCATTACCATAAATCATAGTTTTTTTTAATAATAGAATAGTAATATTATTGTCTTGATTATAAAGTCAAGTATCACAAACTTTTTAATCCATAATCTTATATTTAATTAAAGATTATATACATACATGGGCGTAGCCAGGAGGGGAGTCTAGACCCCTCTCTTAGGTCGGCAAAGGGAAAAATTTGGGGTTAGACCCCCCTCTTGCAGTGGCGTGCCCAGGATTTCGTTTGGGGGCGGTCTGGGGGGCACTACTAACCCTGAAGGGGAGTCTGGGGGGTGGCAGCCCCCCAGATATGGGGGGTCCGGTGGGCGAGAGCCCCCCAGCGGGGTCAAGGGGCGGAGCCCCTTGTCAGGGGGGCCCGGGGGGCAGAATGCTTCCCGGGGGAGAAAATTTTTAATTTAAGGCGCTTGAAATTTTATTTCCAGATGATACTTATTACAAAATTTAAGGTTTATTATACCTACACATTTAAAAAATGTGTTTAAAATGTTAATTAAAGGATAATATAGAGTTTATAGTAGTTTTATTAAACTGTTTACCTTAACTACTGAACGGGATAATCGATTTGTAATCGAAAAACTAAGATAAATTGTCAATTAACTCTCCGCGCGAAGCGCGGAAAATTTTTTTTAGCCCTTTTATAACGCTTAAAAATTTTTCTCCGGGAGGCGAATTTGGGGGGGGGTGTCCCCGACTACCCCAAATTCAGGGGGGGGGGGGTGTCAGTAAAGTCCGAAATTTCGGGGGGGGGGGTATAAACCCCCAACCCCCCCTGCCCACCTATGCACATAATATAGCCTTCTTATTGAAAAAGTGGCAATTTCGCCCGTGTCAAGATTGCTGTGAGTATGATTTTTTCAATTGACATTTCATCAGACTAAAAAATGCAACAGTGCTGTGTGATTAGATCAATGTATAAACAAATCATTATCATATGGTAGAAATTTTTATTCAGTGAGCAGCTGCCCAAACCAAATGCAAATTTCCTATAGTCCACATAATGTCCATCTCAGACTAGTCCACATCTTTCGTTCTAAACATACGCCCGGGGAAAAATCGCCCCTTTTTCCAGCTCGATTCTTAAAGCATTTTTCAGGGCTAGTCTACCACTTTTTTGAATTAAATTAAAAAATATCCTAATAAACTATAGTTTTAGCTGTGCAATGACATATGTTTATAATCATTCCGTTGCCGAGATATACTTTTTTAACAGTTTTAATATTATCAACACAATACATATTATTTATCAATAAAAAGTAGTTCCTAAGAATTATTGCGCAATATTCTACGATTTCCAAACCCATGTTTTTTTGATCAATCAGTAACGAGAGAGGAATACTGGTTTTAAGATATAAGCGTTTGAAAAATAATATATTAATAATAAGGAGAAGAAGAACATAACACTAAAACCCTATGGTAGAAATTTTTTATCAGTGAGCAGCTGCCCAAACCAAATGCAAATTTCCTATAGTCCACATAATGTCCATCTCAGACTAGTCCATTTCTTTCGTTCTAAACATACGCCCGGGGAAAAATCGTCCTCTTTTTCCTGCTCTATTCTTAGAGCATTTTTCAAGGCTAGTTTAAATTAGTAGGTCAGCACCAAATAGACAAAAGGTTAAAATGACTAGTTTTCTGCTGTGTTGTGTAGTGTGTTGGTAATGTACTTGTATTTGGTTTTACCCGCCAAGGCGATTGGACAAAACTGATTTAAAAAATAAAGCGGATACAAAAATACAACCAAATTGAAATTTTTAAATAAAAATACAACATTTATAGAATTAACTAAATAATGTATGTTATTGCTAACTCCTTATGAAAAAAAAATGTAAACGTGAAAGAATCAAGAAAAAGTGCACAAATTTAAAACCTTTTTTAAAAGTTAATTTTGCAGCAAGTTGCGGTATCAGCAATTTGCTTGTTGTAATGTTTTAGCTGCTTCATTTATCTATATTTTAAAGTCTATATTTTTAAAGGCATTAAACAATCAACGGCATGCAGATGATTTAATGTGCGTATTTCTCACTTTTAAGTAAAATTGCTTTGATGATACTGGCGGAAGAAAAATGAACATGGCTGCAAACGAAAACTCAAGTGGTATTATATTACAGTTTTTTATCATTATTTTTATATTTGAAGTTAAAGGTGCTGTCTACTAATTCATTGTGTTTTTTTATTGCTCTTTAATTAATACTAATCAATGTATCAGGCAGGTCATACTGAGAAAAAAATTATATTACATCAAAAATTAATTCTCAACGGTTAACAAGTTTTTAACAAGAATACCGCTTGGTTATTTTCAATGTATTTTTATACACCATAAATCAAAACATTTTCACTAAACGGATATTTCCAAAACTTCATAGAATTAATGCTAAGGTACCAAAAAAATCTAAATTTTAAATTTGGTTCAGTTACGAAAAGTAATGCCATTTGTAAAATATCATATTCCATAAATAATGTTGATGTTGATTTATGGTGTGTTTTAGAACATTTATATAATTGCAAAATGTAAAATTTAAAGAAATAACATGTCTTTCTAATCGGCAGTTTACTTTTTTTTAAAGTAAAAACTTGATTAGCTAACAAATAATACCAGAATCATTGCAAACAAAAACACACCAACTATAAAACACTAATTAAATTTTTTTTGAAAATGACAGTACTCATTTAATACTCTTTGAAATTGAACCAAATTTCAAACTCAAGCTTTCTGGTACTCTAGCATGATTTTTATAAAGTTTTATTAATATCCGTCCAATACAAATGTTTTGTTTGTTTTTTATTTGAAAAATGGTGTATCAAACACAACTTTGAAAATAACCAAGTAGTATTCTTGTTAATAACTCGTTAACCGTTGGAAATTAATATTTGGTGTAATATTTTTTTCTCAGTTTGACCTAATACAACGATTAATATTATTAATTAAAACGAAAAAATATACCATGAATTAGTATACTGCACGTCTTTAAGTTATGTTTAATGTTTTACTTTTGAATTTAATTTTTTTTTTAATTTTTTTATTTTTTATTTTGTTTTTCATTGCATTGCTGGTAAAAAAATCAAGCATAAAATTAATTTTTACGCAGTATGAGCGTAAAAAATATACTTCACTGGCTTTTAAAGAATCGTGGTGATAGAAATTATTTATTTCCACGTAAATTCTAATTAAAACAACTTTTTTATTTTTATCGTCGCTTCAATGCATTCTTTGGCTTTTTGGAAGTTTTAAAATTTCAAATTTTTTACCCAGATATATCCCAGGTATTTTTTCCAGATTTACTGCGAGGTTTTCAAGATTTACTAAATTTACCTCTCTCATTCCAATGTAGGCATATCCCGTGGTATATATTCATCTCTTTCACACCAATAGGATGGGCTTCACCTTTACAAAAATATAAGTAAGAAAATTTTTCAAAATTGGTCGAAGCAACTACCTAACTAAGTAAAACCAATCGTTCCTACGGTATTAAAATCGATTAATTTTTGAATTAGCATGTGTTGTTAAATTTCCACCAAACTATAAACTATTGTAAATCTGTAGATGTAAATGTAATTAAATATTTTTTTTTGAAAAAAATATATTGATACGATGTTATTGAATTAAATTAAAAAAAAACAAACAAAAAAACTGCCCAGTCTTGAAAAAAACTGTCTTGAACTCTTGAATAGTGATATTCATACCCTTCAATATCATGGTCCGGAGCTCCAACCATTTAAAACGGAGGAATCTCTGGAGATCCGCTTCTTAATTGAGTGATTTTCAGCTTATTTAAGCCTAAAATACATTTAAAGTTACTATTCTTGCTGCATGAAACACAAATGGAGGCGGTCTGCTGTTTCTTATTTATCACTCTATCAACTACAAGTCACTACTGAATATTTGACAGACGATTCCTGTGCAAAAATGCATGGCATCTCTGTACCTTTCAAGAACACAGAACTGTCAATGGTCAACACCTATCTACATACCTCCATCCAACTCGTGTAACCCAAATTACCTTCCAGACATTTCTCATCTACTAAACAGTCAGGATAGAATCATAGAAGATATTCAGACACCAGAGGGGAACACATCGAAGATGTAATAAACAATTTAAACATGGCAGTTCTAAATGAAGACACACAAACAAGGTTGCCATCTTTTGGCAACCCACCCTGATATCTCACTAATCTCAGACTCCCTACTCACCTCCACCGACTAGACAACAGTTACTACACTCAGTTCTGACCATCTCCCAATCATCATCAGCCTCCACACACCGGCACAACAATAACACCTACCACAAGGAAAACTTTCACCAATCTAAACAAAGCCAACTGGAAAAACTACAAAATGAAAATAACCTAACAAACCTCCCAGCTCCAACAGACGTGAAACAAGATGAAAAAACCTTCAGGCGCATCCTAACGAAAGCTTCCGCTCACCACATTCCTGCCGGCTGACATAAAAAACTTACCTAAATTATTTCCAGTTGCTTTTTGACTTGTTAAAGAGCTGATCCTCTCTGCACATTCAACGCCCAGTAAACTATGCTACTAAAAAATGGCAATCATTCCTAGAGAGCTTTAATCACAAATTAAACCCTTTGAAGCTCTGAAAGATCATCAAAATTCCAGACAACAAACCTTTAACTTTACGAAATTCAGCAATAGTTGTCAATGGAAAAAAGATCACCAATCCAAAACAACTCGCAGGCAATTTCAACAGACAATACACCACTATACAACCACATATTACACCAAAAAAACATACAGCTTATTCGTCACATCAAAAACAAGAAAACCAACAATCCATTGGGATTTACTTTTTCTGAAGTGGTAACCACCATCAAACAAGCAAACAACTCAAAAGCTTTTGAGCCATATGGCCTGACTGTATTCCATCTCAAAAACATTGGTCCTAAAAGCTTGAAATACCTAACTGATCTCTTCAGACTCTCTCTCTCAAAACCTACTCTCTACCTTCAATCTGGAAAAGATCAATTATCATCGCTTTATTAAAACCAAGCAAGGATGCCACCACCTGCTGATTCTACAGACCGATTTTACTCCAATGTCCAGCCATCAAAATACTAGAAGCATTAATCCAACCCAGTCTGCTACAACAACTCCATTAACACAAAAATCAGCACAGATTCAAGCCAAACCGTTCTACTGTGACTGCCTACCTCAACCTCACCAACACAATAGCCACTAGTTTTAATGAAAAAGCTCCACCTCAAAAAAAAAACAATAGTCGCGGCCCTGGAATTATCCAAAGCCTTTAACACCCTGAGTTCTGAGTAAAAAACTCTCCTCAACAAGATAAAACAATCCCTGCTGCCAGCCCATCTTACCAAATGGCTCAGCTGCTACCTCAGGGGCAGAACCAGTAGAACCCTCTTCAGAGGCACAATATCCAAAACGAGCATCATAATCCGCACAGGTGTTAATTAAGGCTCCGTCATTCATCCCACCCTTTTGAATTTTTACATATCATCTATCTATCTCAACCACCCGCCGACGTCAAAATCTTCCAATATGCTAATGACATCAAAACCTTTAGAACCAAACCAAAAATCAACGTCATAGAGCCTTTCCTTACCAACTATCTTTACAAGCTCAATACCTACTTAGAAAACAACCATTTTATTTTGTCACCAGATAAATCCACAGTCACAATCTTCACTCCAGCCTCCAGCAAATATACTACCTAAAAGTGACCATCAAAAGCACTCAACTACCACTCTGCAAAAACCCAACAATCTTGGGTATTACTTTTGACCCAAAACTCAACTTCAATACTAACATCACAACAACCAATATCAAAGCATCGAGGCGCAACAACATACTAAAATCGCTACTTGGAACAAGCTGTGGTCCACAAAAAGAAACAATCCTAATAACATGTAAAACAATTACTTGTCCTATCATTAATTACAGCGCACCAATATGGTCACCAAACCTAAGCAAAAGCCACTTCCAAAAACTCCAAGCTACACAAAATGCTGCTCTGAAGATTACTACAGGGTGCCGCCGCATGGCCTCAGCCGACCACCTACACCAAGAACAAAAGTTTTTTGAGTTGAACAGCACAAACTTTACTTTTGACACAATTTCTAGCCAAAACAATGCAACCAAATCACCCATGTTTCTTTATAACAACAAAATCTTCTAGGCCGAGGCCTATGAAGCACTCATTTTAATCTAAATGTGGCCCCACAATCCACAGCTCACAGCCAAGATAATCAACAAAAACTCACTCATATTTCACTAAAGAATCCACCTCACAGTCACAAACAAACATCCTACTGGGAATCAAACCCCTGAAATCAACTGCAGTGAACAACAGTTACCCAGGAAGCATAGGTGAGCAGCCTCTTGGATTTTTTTTAAACGGGGGGGGGCGGGATACGCGACCCACAAAATTGGGAGGGGGGGGGGTGTCCCAAATATTGTTATGGGGTATACCTTAAATACCCCATTGTTAGCGTGTTTACTACTGGGACCTCCCAAACTTTAGGGGGCGGGTGTCCGGTGTACCCCCAAAATTTAGGGGGGAGGTGTCGGCTATAATCAGGATTTTGGGGGGTATACCCCACCCACCCCCCTCCCGCCAACGCCCGCCCCCTGTGTACCTATGCCAGAAAGACCAGAACGACTCTGGCCCAACTCAGATCTAGCTACTGCCAGCAACTGAACTTTTATAAAGCAAGAATCAATTGGATGGTCATCAACAAATGTGAAGACTGCGGTGCACATCCCATGATGTGCATCACTTTTTTAGATGCCCAAACCATCCAACGCATCTGACAATCGAGGACCTTGGAACGAATCCAGTGGAAGTGGCGGACTTATTGCAGCTGTCTTGACATGGAAATCAACCGACCAACTCTATCTGCATTTTAAAGACTATTTCTAACGTTTTAAATAAGTTAAAAAATTTTAATTTACAATGCAACAAAATAATCTATGGCACCACTTTTTGATTATTTTATAAAGTTAATACAAAAATAAGGCGAACCTCTGGGGGTTGCTCCAGAGCTCCTAACAGCGGAGCTTTGCTTCAGAACTCCAAGGAACATCACCAGTCTTGAATACCTTAAAAACTGGCTACTGTTTAAATTTTGAAAAGTGCGATTTGTATAGATTTGTTTTCTGCTGGGTTCAAAAATATTGGTTTTATGTTAATTTAACAATTCAAAACAATAAATTAATGAAATTTCATTAGTAATAGCAAAGTTAAAATTACTTTATAATTAGTAAAATTGTTTATTTTTAAAATATACAAAAAATATTGCATAGACTTGTCCTTTTTGACTCTAAAGTTAAAAAATTATATATTGTGCTGTGTTATAATGGCCAACGAAAAACTTTTCCTTTAGCGAAAACCCTGATGGGGGTGGAGTTCGCCCCACTGAGGATCCCCCTACGAAGGCGACTGCAAACTCTCGCGGTGGCTCACTACGTGGCAGTTTTCGTGTTGATCCCCATGTTCCTGTTTTGGTTGTTCCTGCACCTGTTCTTCTACACGCGCTACTGGTGGCTGGTCATTCTCTACGCTCTTTGGTTCTACTACGACTACGACACGCCGAGAAAGGGCGGAAGGCGGTCCACTTGGTTCAGGTATGGCGCCATTTTGGGGACAAAATATCACGAAAAAGCAAAAAAAAACCACATTTCAAAGCTTACTGAAGCAGATTTAGAGAAGTTGAAACCGAAAAAAACGGAGCTGAGTGATTTAAAAACAAATATTTTAAACACCCCGCTTGAAACTTAGGTATGCATGAATAAACAAACTGAAATCAAGCCTGTACTAAAATCATTAAACTCCAATAAGCTCCATTAATTAATTTGTAAAAAATTTTGTGTAAAATAATTTTGTTTTAAAAATTATTAAAAACAATAAAAACAGTATTATATTCGAAAAACATAACCTACAACGTATTTTAAGGTTGAAAAAAAGCTTGAAAAGCTTGCAACGAGCGGCTTTACGTTCGTTATATTATCGTAGCCTAATTAATAACACTGTTTGTTTTACAGATCTTTGCCTGTGTGGAAGCACTTCCGAGATTATTTCCCTGTTACCCTTACTAAAACTGCCAACTTGGACAAAAACAGGAATTATATTTTCGGTTACCATCCCCACGGTATAATATCATGCGGTGGATTTTCTAACTTTGCCACGGAAGCGACTGGTTTTTCGAAATTGTTTCCAGGTTTTTTTTAAACAATTTAATTTGTTTTTTATAAGTTAAAAATTAAATTTAAAAGGAAATGAATAAGGAAGAAAAAAATAGTGTAATGGTCGTACGGGCGCTGAAATCTATGTCAATGTATTATTTTCATTTAATTTTATTCTGATTTGGATTTTATTGGAATTAAATAGCCATGCTTTATAATTAATTATCTCTAATTCGTGAGGACGTAAAGCGACATCTTAGAATGAACAAAATGACTGCCGATAAAACGTGTATTGTATAAATCTTTTCAAATGTGACGTTTGGATTGGATTGTTACAAAGATAATTATATATATTTATTTAGGAATTCAAACTCACATGTGCACTTTAGTGGGTCAATTTTGGTTTCCGTTGAGAAGAGAATATACAATGTTAACTGGTATGCATTAATTAATCGTGAATTTTTTAGTTTTATTAAACTGAACTTAATAATAAATTATTTAGCTCACTTCTATTCAAAACTTTACAGTAAAGTTCCTACTTCCTACCCATTAATATAACGTTCCGGAACTCAGAACATTATTAGAACAAAAAAATATTCGAAACGTTTAAAATTTTTGAATTGTGTATTATTTTAAATTGGTTTACATTTAAAAAATAGCTGAAAAATGAAAAAAATTGCCGTGTTTTTAATTGATATTAACATTTTTAACCCAGTTTAAAAATGTTTTCGTGTAGAAAAAAATTAAATTTTATAATGATAAATTTAAAAACGAACCTTATACTCGTTAAAATATTGCACGTCAAAAATCGCCAGATTTGCATAAGATATGTTTAGTTTAGATAAGATAATTAACATAAGTTTAAATTCAATTCATACACGAATTTTGCATAACATATTTTGCATTTTTTTACAAATTACAATTTTTTTTTATTTTGAGTCGCATATTTAATTGATGTATTTTTGAGTTGCATATTTGCAGTTGTAAGATTCATAGCTATGTTTTTGATCCAAAAAAGGAACGTTTTGTTTTGGAAAAACATCGTTTACTTTTACTTTTTTTATAATTTTTTTAAAAATTTTAATTTATTTGACCATTTTGATTGGTTTAATAACTTAATGATTTTGTTTTTAGGTGCTATCGAAGTTAGTAAAGAAAGTATTCAATACGCACTAAACAATCTCCCTGGAAAAGGACATGCTGTAGTTATTGTCGTGGGTGGTAAGAGATTAAAGTAAAATTACTGGGCATAACTAACCTATGTAGCATTGACTTGATGAACATAGAAAGATACTTATGATACGAAAAGTTTACGAAATTAAACAAAAGTTGATTAAAATTTTTAATTGGCATTTTTGAAAGGGAAAAAGTTTTCCTGATTTGTACTCTACTGCGAGAGGCAAGATATTATAGCAAGATTAGGAGAAAAAATAGATTTTTTGCGGATGCTTTAGAGACATCCTGTGTATGCCTAACTGACGCTGACGACATGTTAAAAAATTATCAATTTTAATTAGACCAAGAATTTGTTTATTCATTAAAAAAAGTTTCATTATAAGTTTCATTCATTAACAAAAATTTGTAATAATTTAATTTAGGTGCTAGCGAAGCTTTGGACGCCCATCCCGGTCGCTACACTTTGACTTTAAAGCGGAGAACAGGATTTTTAAAACTGGCCTTAAAAAACGGGTATGTTACTTGTTTACTTGTTTATTTGTCAAATAATTCTCTCTCAGATACAAATCATAATTATAGGCACCTTGCACTGAGACTTAAAATAAACATAAGATATAGAACACACAAACATTAAGATATAGAACACACAAACATTGAGCTGTACGGAAAATACCGTAATCATGCAAATGTTCCCTGATTATTGATTAGTGGCGGCATTGACGGGAAATAACCCGCTCATTATAACATCTGTAGCCATATATATTTTTTTTACATGGAAATCTTAATTACACTTTTTAAAACAGACAATTTCTAATATAAATCAACATACATAATCAGTGTGATGTCATTATTATACACCCCAGGGTTTCGTCTTTCGCCTTTCGTCTTTTTTAAAAAACATTTGTATGATTACGGTATTTGCCGTACAGGCAGCAATGTTTGTGTGTTCTATATTTTATGTTTATTTTAAGTTTCAGTGCAAGGTGCCTATAAGAATAGTATGTACAAGTTCTTTATAAGAGACGTTTTTTTTGAATTAATTAAAGTTTTTTGGTATGAGATAGTAGTATTCTTACCCTGCAATAGCATGCTCCGGAGCTCAGCTCCTCACCTTAAGAAGCGATTTAAAGCTTATTTAAGCTTGAAATACATATAAAATTACTAAAATAAAATCTAGCTGACCTCGCGAATTGCAGTAAAATGAATAGACGATTGAACAACAAAAAAGCAATCAAAATTTTTAACAAAAGCGATTTAATAATAAAGATGAAAACCCGTCTTTTATTATTTATTTATCAAATTACTTAATTTAAAATCCAAATGCAAATTTTTAAAGGGCTAAGGATGGTTAATATATGTATATTTTATAAAAAGGTGGAATTAAAAAAATTCTGCGTTCTTTTTGGTTTTTTAAAAAAAAGTCATAACCGCACAATTTTAATTGTTCCCTTCCTGTCTGCATACTAATTTTTCACGTCAACCAGATATAATTTAACCATAATTTCGGTTGACTGAAATTATATAGGTAACAAGTACTGCAGGTTACTGCAAGAACTGTGACGTTATTACCATACTTTTCCACAATATTACTAATTTGTTCATAACTCACCAGTTTTAAGCACTAAGCTAAGTATATAAGAAAAACCCATGTGGTGCTGTGGACATGGACTGATAGAGAAAAAAAGAGGGATTTCAATATAAAAAACTGTATTAATGTTGTTGTTGTTGTTGCATTACCTGAAACTTATCTTCCCTATGCAGATTATGCAAAGAGCAGGCGCTAAGACAAGCCAGGAGGGGGGAAAAATTTCACCCCCATGGTTGAGACTCTTCGTCCAATTTTAATAACGATGTTGCAACCTTTACCGCTAGAGTGTTCACTGCATGCAGTGTTCATTTCACCCATTCTGAGGTCTTCGTCTGAAGGATTTTTTAAGTACCCTAATATTGATCTTACTATTTAACGTCGTACATGGGCAGCATAAATGTTCCTGCAACGCCAGTGGTACCAACTTCATACACAATAGAGCTGTATTTGTCCACTGGTTTGCTAGATGGAAAACTGCCATGTGTGGCCGACGTACAACAACCTTTTTCTAGTCATGCCAAGCTGGGCTCATTGCTATGAGTTAATGTTGGACTACAAGTACCAGTAATTTTTTAAACCAAAAATATCTTTCACTTAATTCAAAAAGTTTTCTCCTCAGAAAAAAACCTGTTTTATCTCCGACTAATAAAGTGCCGTTACTATTTCTTAATAAATATATTAAACATCTAGTTATTATTATTTAACGTATTATAATATAAATTTATTATAAGTATAGATCGTCTGCAATCTAAAATACTTACATTTCTTAGTGTCTAAGGCAAAAACATACCCACTTATTAATATTAAAAAATGTGAATCATTGTGTAAAAATTTCTTAATCTAAATTATTTACTTCACTTTATTTTATTTATTTAGTTAATTTAATATTAACTTACTTCAACATTAAAGCCTAAGAATAATTACATATAATTTGAATTGTTTTCAGAGCAGATTTGGTTCCTGTCTTTTCTTTTGGAGAAAACGATATTTTTGTTCAAATTGACAACCCTGAAGGATCTTTTCTAAGAAAATTCCAAGTATGTTTTTTTATTTGGATATTGTAAATGATCCAAATTAAAATACTTTTGTTTAGTTTGAGTGTTTTAAGTGAGTGTTTCGTCAAATAAAAACCTTCAACTGTTTAAGTTCCTACCTGTTTCCCACTAACACACATTGTTTAAATTCCTACCTGTTTCCCGCTAACACACATTTTTTTGTTGTACAAGTCACATGACCCAAATTCTTAGTTTATTCTTCCAGTTTAAATGATGCAAATGGCTAGCGGCTCCCTTTTTACTATAAGTTCATTGGATTTAAATTTATTCTACTCCACAAGCGCTAATCAGTTAAAATTATGTAAAATTTCACACTGATTTATGAAATAGAGCAAATAGACTATAAAATAGGGTTGTTAGTTTGTTTAGTTGAAGTTTGTTTAATATTTTAAACTAAGCGTTTGTATTTATTTCAGGTGGAAAAAATGTTAAAAGTGTGTAATTAGCTTGTTATTTTTTGCGTATTATTTTTGTCAGCCCATTTCTCGGTACTGTTTTATAGTGAATTTGTCATAATGTATCACATCTTTTCTTTAGTCCATACAAACTAATTGTATTCTTGCTAAAAACTAATAGTAGTTAGTAGTAAAAAACACTCGCTTGTATTCAGGACACAAGTATTAATTTTAGATAATAACTGAGAAAACTTATCAAACAATATTGAATATTGTGTAAATTTTAAAGTTATAAGCATTTTTTTATTTTTTACTTTAAAAATTGCAAAGATAAATGCAAAACAATAAATGTTTTATTTCATACTACTGTTACCACAACAATGCAAAATAAATTAACTTACATTAACTTTAAGTTAAATTAGCAATGGATTAATTTTATTTACATTTTTGTTTTTTACATTTAAGACTTTTGCCAAACATTACCTTGGATTTTCACCTCCAGTGTTTCACGGTAGGGGTATATTTAATTACTCCTTGGGGTTCATGCCATTTAGAAAACCGATACATACTGTTGGTAAGTTTTTGTGGTTGTATTTTAACCTCGGAAACATCAATTTAATACATCAGGTCATATTAGTAAAGGTGTTTTGGTCGATAAATGCAATTCTTAATTCATTTAACAATTTAGCTTAGCCATAATTAGATTAGATTTATGGCTAATAGTAAAATTTCATCTATTTAAGTTACCTTCTGGCATCAGTAAAGGCGTTATATTAGCATGAGAGAGGTTTGATCTTAAATCTTGACTGACATTATTTTACAATATCACATTATTTAACCCGTTTCCATGATTGCCTTTTCCTTGGATACAACCGTGAAAACTTTGTATAACCTAGGTCTTACTTAGGTCATACATAATTTCTGTGCGCGATTAGTGAACAGTGAGTGAGCAAATTGAAATGGTTAAAGCTGTACGATAGTAATATGCAGATATTTCTTACGGATACAGTGTATTACGTAGGATATTTTATGTTGCAAAAATTTGCATATTGCTACCGTACAGCTTTAACCATTTCAATTTGCTCCCTCACTGGGCACTAATCACCCACAAAAAATTATGTATGACCTAAGTATGACGTAGAACATACGTAAAGTTTACTACGATAAGGTTTACGTACGACATTGGTCATACAAAAATACCATCACTGTGAGAGGAAGTTTTACCTTTGTCGTACGAAGGTTTCATGTTTGTAACGGGGGAAAAGGCCATCACAGGAACGGGTTAAATTGTTTTTTGTTGGTAACTGAAATTAATCTATATATAAATAGACGTAATGTCTATATATATATATATATATATATATATATATATATATATATATATATATTATATATATATATATATATATATATATATATATATATATGTGTGTGTGTGTGTGTGTGTGTGTGTGTGTGTGTGTGAGTATGTGTATGTGTGTGTATGTGTGTGTGTGTGTCCTGTATGTATGTGTGTGTGCGTGTGTGTGTGTGTGTGTGTGTGTGTGTGTGTGTGTGTGTGTGTGTGTCTGTGTGTGTGTGTGTGTGTGTGTGTGTGCGTGCGTGCGTGTGTGCGTGCGTGCGTGCGTGTGTGTCTGTGTGTTCCCTAACTCCTCCCTAACCACCCAACGGATTAAGCTAAATGAGGTATTACTGGAAAGGTTATACCACAGGGAGTGTCTTAAGGCGGTAGAAATTACGTGTTGGATGTGCGCCGCCAAATCTGCCGCCAAACCGCCGCCATTTAGTAACTAAGGCGTTAAAGTAAAAAAAATTTATACTAAGACGGTTTTAACTAATTCATAGTTTATTTTTCTAACTTTAAAATTTGCAAAAATGTGTTATAAATATAAACTCGGTTTTACTCGACTTTTTTAGTCGACTTTTTTAAAATCAAGTTTACGCGTTACTAAGCCTAAGAAAAGCCTAAAAAACAACCTAAACTTTCTTCGCGCAGCTATTTGTTAAATTTAGGTTGTTTTTAAGGCTTCGCTTAGGCTTAGGAACGCATATGCTTAACCTTAAAAAATTCGAGTAGAAAAGTGGAGTAAAACCGAGTTAGCCTATATTGCGTGCTAAAAATTCGCGAGGCGCGCGCTCAAAATTGGTAACTGCGTTTATATTGATAGGTATGCTGCTGGAGCAAAATGTCCCAGGGCGCAATAGGCTATAGTCTGCTCAGTTACTTTCTAAAAAGTTTTTTTCGCAGAATGAAAAAAGATTAACAGTTTTTTGTACTATCAAAAATTGTTTAAAGATGTAAATTTGAGATTAACATTATTTAATTACATATCACTGAGTTAAAACCTTAGTTTTTAAATGGCGACTATTTGGCGGCAATTTGGCGCCAGATTTGGCGGCGCACATCCAACACGGCAACACGTGTCGAAATTTCAAAAAATTTACATGGACATCCTTAGAATGAACAACATATTTTCCCCAAAAAGGGGACTCTATGGATTACGGAACTTAAAAATTTTTTTTGTCTTTGCTTTGGCTTAAACTTATTGGTAAGAATAATTAGCCAACGTAAAACCAGAATATCATATTTTTTTGAAAAAATGAACATACACATCTTTGTACTAGACAACGTTTTTTCACTAAAAAAATTATCTTCTTCCCCAACCACAAAAAGGATTGGGCTAAATAAAATGAGATATCATTGCAAAGCTTACAGACAGCGACAGGGAAATGTAATAAAGGGTTGAAATTTAAAAAAAAATTGAATGGACATCTTCAGGTTGGACAACCCATTTTCACAAAAAGAGGGCCATATGGATTTTAAAATTTGAAAAAAATTGTCTTTGAATCGACTCAAACTTATTGGTTAGAGTAATTATCAATGGGAAGCCAAAATATTATGTTTTTTTGGAAAGATGAACATGGAAATCTTAATACTGGGCAACATATTTTCGCTAAAGCGGGGAGGGACCCTCCCTACTCTGCAACTGGAGAATGCATCAGGCTAAATGAGATATCATTGCAAAGCTTACAAACCAGGCAAGGTCATAAAGAGATTGAAATTTTAAAAAAATCTCATGGACATCTTTAGACTGGACAACACATTTTCACAGAAAAGGACTCTTTGGACTTAAAAAGTTAAAAACTTTTTTGTCTTTGAATTGGCTTTAACTTATTGGTTAGAGTAATTAGTCAATGGAAGGCCAGAATATTATGCTGTTTTTTTTTTGGAAAGATGAACATGAACATTATAATATCGGACAAAATATCTTCACTAACGATTGAAAGGAGTCTACTCCCCAACCGCAGAACGGAACAGAATATCATAGAAGAGTTGAATTTTGAAAAAGTTACCAAATGAATCTGAAAAATACAGAAAAAATTATTTGTTAGCCGTATGGCTGACACGAGCAACGTGTATTTAAAAAAAGACAAAATATAAAAAGGTGCCAGAGAGACTATTTTGAAAGCTTTAATGGGCAAATCAAGCTTACTTCCAGTGTGCTACAAAGTCAACTATATACAAATAAATGAAAATATTTGTAGCAAAAAATGCACAATCTACGGGGTTTTAATCTAAGTGACTGTCACATACTTGCCTTAAAGCAGGTTGGATATTATTTATATGTGTACCTTCAAAAAAATGTGTTTTTAATGTTGTTTTCTATTTTTTTGTTTTAGTGGGTAAACCAATACGAGTTGAAAAAGTGGACGATCCGACCAAAGAGCAAATTGCCGAACTACAGGAAAAATATATTCAAGGTCTGGTCACGATATTTGAAAACTACAAAGGAAAATTTGGAGTCGCTAAAGAAAATCACTTAACAATCGTCTAGGGCTCTCTTATAGTCTCCAACTCTGCCGGAAAAGCTAGTGATTAACCAATTTATTTATAAGTATTTGTTTTTTATCGATTTTTGAATCCAATTTTGATTTAGATAATTAATCTGAAATAGACCAGCATTAAAATATATTATTGTAGAATTTAAACAAAATTGAAACTCGCGCTCATTTAAAACATGTATCAATATATATTTGAAATATGTTCGATAATTTCTTCTTTCATATTTATGTTTTTAACACCCATATTTTACAATTGAGCTGCGGAAATGGGAAAATTACTGCTAACAAAAGCTAAATAACTGCTTAAACTAGCAACTATATTTAAAAAAAACAAGAATAATGTCGTGATCGATTAAACTTCATGGTCTCTAACCCACTTATAGAAACTAGAAACAATTGTTTAAATATCGAAACAAATGGGTAACAAGAATTTCGCAAAAATTTTAGCCTTATCTTTATTATACTCTTACTTGTGTGTTATGATAGGTGCACATGATTTCATGTATTGCTTTTATTTGTAATATATTTAGATTTCTTTGGGTAAAAAATACTGTCACGTCAACCAGCTATGACTTTCATATAAATTGATTTTTCACGTAACAAAATGCATGTATATTCAAATTTTCCCAATAGCACTTCTATTTTGTACAAAATTTTATAACATTCAGAGCAATTTATATTGTATTGTTTACTATTAACATTGAAGTAATTACAACTAAGTTAATGTCAATGATTTGGCACTTTTTCTTGCTTTAAAAACTAAAATTTTATCGTAAAAAGACACTAAAAATGTAATCAAGTCTACTTAAAATAAGCGCTGTAAATTGTTATTTATGATGAATTTTTATTTCTAGTTTAGTATTTTGTAGTTTTGTGTTATTTTTTATGTTGCGTTTTAGAAAAAAAAAACAGATATTAAATACAGCGTTCGTGTATTTAAAAATAATTATTTTTAATTTTTGTATGATGGTTTTTATTTTTCAAATAAATCTTTTTGTAGAAGAAATAAATAAACGGGCACAAAAGACAATAAGTTGCACAAAATGCAATGAAATAAAAGCATTTTATTAATAAAAAGTACTTCTCGTTGATTAAATAAACACCTTTGTTGGTTATTGCATTTTTAATTTTTATAATGATCTTGCAAATTGAGAAGAAAAAACCCAAAACTTAAGATAAAATTAAAAAGTATTTTATACACGGAAGTGTATTA
Organism: Microlaimidae sp. YZB2_3; assembly: GCA_030248175.1. Lineage (NCBI taxonomy): Eukaryota > Metazoa > Nematoda > Chromadorea > Desmodorida > Microlaimidae > Microlaimidae sp. YZB2_3. The sequence continues at coordinate 28,461 of JASAMX010029152.1, forward strand.
TCATGTAACATGCGTACCAATTTAAGCGTCTAGTTGTATAGATTTTTTTGTCTAATATCAAAATGAACTTGATTGATATTGACATATACAAAGTTTTTTTTATGAAAGAACCCAATCCATTTATAGTAGTTTAAATACCTAAAATTATAAAAACTGTTACATTTACTTTTGTGGCTATTGCAAATTGTTATCTTTGTAAAAAATTAGTTTATTCGTAAGACTTTTAATTTGGCAAAACTAAGATGAGCTACCCTGTAAATATGTTTTAAACGAAGTGACTGTTTGAAACTTTTTAGTTTTCAGTTTTTAAAATGACTTTAGGTGGTTTTATATTTATTAGTTTTCTAAAAACGGCACCGTTTTAATATTTAAGTTGTGTGATGGGCAGTTCCGGGTATCGGATGTTCCGGACAAAATTTGGATTTCCGGTTCCTGTTTTGGATTTTTGAAAAATCTCAATTCCGGGTCCGGGGGTTCTGCAGTTCCGCCCATCACTATTGAGTTGTTTTGGTGTCAACGTCATAACAGGTCATTTCAAGTTTTTCAAAAAAAAAAATTTTATTAGCAAATTTATCTTGGCTAACTTCTCTCTAAAAGTTGCTAATAGTTTAAAAGCCCCACGAATAAAGTTTATTTAAAAATCATTAAAGAAACAGTTCTTTTGAAGAAGTTTTATTATTTAGTTAATTATTTTTTATGAAACTTTATTCGTGGGGCTTTTTTGTTTAATTACTTAATGAAAACATCGAATAAAACCATTAACAACTTTTAGAGAGTTCGATGATTTGCAATTATCAATCGTAACGAATATTTCTTCCAGTACGTACTATTTTGTACAAATAAATTTTGTTTTATTATTCTATACTATTATAACTCCGTTTTTATCCATAAATCAAAGTTTCCTAAATTATTATTTTAGTTATGATTTTAAGTTAATTCTTTATGTCGAGAATGTGGCGCAGTGGGAGAGCGTACGTCTTGCATAGTAAAGATCGCCTCAGACCGAGTGCCGACTAAAACACGCTATATTTTAATAATATTGATTTTTGTTAATATTGTTATATATAGTATATTTGGTTGTGAAGTTAATGTTGAGTAGCATCGGTCTTGCATACGCAAGGTGCTTTATGTGTGCTGCTTTGTGTATGTGACGAAAATGAACTTTTTAATTGTAAATATTATCACACAAACTTTACTTTCAAATCAAAATTAATTAATAATTTTTTTGAAATGTTGGATTAAGTTTATTATTAGTCAGAGTGACCCGGGTCAGAGTCAAAACTGTGGGTGCCTCTTTAAAAAAGTTTTGATGCTGACTTATCAATCTCGGGTCCCGGAGGATTTCCATTTTATAGTTTCTTATAATTAATCTTCTCGTTTTAGCCTTCTATTGGGTTTTGTAAAAAATTGAATATTTACATTTTTATAAGTATATGTTTAAAACAATTATTTTAGAATTTTTTGATGGATTTTAAGTGTAGTAGGGTAACTGACTTAATTTCGGCCACCTTTTTTTATTTTTTTGAATAAGTTTTTACTGGCTTTTTCAATCAAGCCAAAATTTGGCCTAAAAATCAAACAATAGCTATATTTGTTATTCCAGTGCAAAATTTGAATACTTCTGTTACACTTAAAAATCAGTGAAGGTTTAAACTTTTTTTTTAAAGTGGCCGAAGTTAAGGCGCGTGCCATTTATTTCGGCCACCTACAAAAAACTGGCCATAACTATTGCTTAAACGAACAATGAAAATTTCTAAAGGTTGCAAATTTACCCTTAGGTATTGTTCTTGGTACATATAACTTATTTTTTCCCGTTTGCGAACTTTAATAGTTATTAGCAAGACTTTAAATAATTATGTCAAAACCTTAAAAAAACAAGTTTTGATAACTTGTATTTTTTGTTCAAATTTTATTTTTGGCCTAAAAAACGTCAAAACAAAGTCAAACGAGGAAAAAAATTCTTTATAAATACAGTAGTACAATGATATTTAAAAACAGCAAAAAACGGCAGGTTCTTTCACCTAAATTTTAAGGTGGCCGAAATTAACGGAATCTTAAAATGCGCAGTTAGTTAAACGCATTGCAAAATAATTTTGAAGAAATTATCAAAACATGAAAATTAACAAATTTGAGCCTTAAATAGAAGATATTTTAAGGTTATATATTACTTCGTTCTAAATTTGATGCAGTTTAAACACGAAGCAAAAATTAAGAAAATCATAAAAAATTCACTTTTTGTGTGAAAATGTTGATAATGTGGAATAATAAAAATAAAAAAATTTTGTAAAAACACTTTATTCAACATTAATACAGTTACTTTTGTGCTAGTTCTTTTGTGTTTTAAAAATAAGCCAATTTTCTAACACCCTAAATTGGTGGCCGAAATTAAGGCGTGGCCGAAATTAAGTCAGTTACCCTACACCAAACAAATTTGAAATTTATGTTTCCATATCACAACATTTTTTTTCTTTCTTTATTTTGGCTATTTTTTGACAAGTTAAAAATTACTCATAATGCTTGACCGTTAATACTTTTTAAGACTATTCAGGAATTTAAAATTGTTTTGGGGGCTGACCCTCCAAATTTTTAGGAGGTCGAAGACACTGGTCCAATTACTCTGGTCTAAGCACTTTTTTGTTTTGAAACTAAAAATGAATACTAGACGCCATGGCAGTCTTTTGATATATTACTCTTTTGAAAAGTATTAATTTTAAGCTTATGTGACGTCCAGAAATATGAAGCCGAATAAATCGAGTTTTTGAAAGAAAGAATGCTAAACAATTGGCTATTTTTAGCTTTTTGACTGAAAAATGAGTGATATGGCAAATGAACCTGTAATCTCCAGCCTCAGTACCTCATTGACTGACGTGCTGCGTTACACGATCGCTCCACAGTGTTACATTACAACTCATATTTATAAGGCGTCACATTTCTGAAACATTAACACAACGGGAGTTGTGACACTTTTAAAAAGCCTAAAAAATTTGGTAATTAAAATTTAGCTGTGTCTCAGGTTTTTTTGTAATCTTTCTAGGTAATTCATAATCACCCCCACCCGTTTGAATAATTGATGTTGATCCAGAGGTACCTTTGTACAAATATAAATTTTTTATAAACTACGGATTGAAAAACACTGAGAAAGGAGAATATATAACACATAGTATACACATGAATCAAATAAACTATTACTGTGCTTCTGACATCTTATCCTTTTGATCAAACTTTATCCAGGGATTTTTTACTGTATATGAATATCCATGAATTCTTGTTGTTCACTGAGAGAGGTTTTTTGGAAAAAAATGTTAAATTTAGTTAAATTATGGTTGAATTGAATCTGGCTGACCTCGAAAATTAATATCCAGACATGAGCGAACCAATTAAAATTGTGAAATTATGACGTTTAAAAAAACAAATAAGAGTGCAGATTTTTTTTAAATTACACCTTTTTACAAAATATACAAAAATTAACCAATTATAGTCCTTAAAAAATTTGCATTTGGATTCCAAATTGAGAAATTTGAAAAATAACTATTAAAATAGTGTTTTGATCTTTATTATTAAAATGTTTTTGTTAAAAAATTTTAATAGAGTTTTTGTTAAATAGTCGATTCAATATTGCAATTATCGAAGTCAGTTAAATTTTATTTGCCTACAAGTTAAATTTATTTTTGTTAAATGATTTATTTAACAGAACGCAATCATCAGACGTACTTGGAGTCTAACCGTACTAATCTAAGTTATAATAAAAAAGACCAGCCAGCCTTTTTTGTTAAGTTCATCAATAAACTCCGGAGAATAAGAAGTCTTTTCCTGCATTAAAACCAATAACAAAATAAAAAAATACAGCTAAATAGAATGCGTAAAAAGTTTATTTAATTTGTATTTTATTGTGAAAACGTGACTTTATAATACCCTCAAAGTCTAAAAGTTATTTCGAGAACAATAGCAAAGTTTTTAAAATTAAAATCACAAAGGGTAACTGACTTTAATTCGGCCAGCCGTGATTTCGGCCACCTGCCGCTAATTTTGCCATGCCTAAAATAATGAAGCGAACTACGTATGACTAAATAGACAACTGACATAACAATCTATCTATCTAGCCATACGTACTCTCTAAATTTACTTAATAGATTTCCAAAAACTTGTTTTTGGAATTTTTAACTGAGAAAATAATTTTGTACATTTTTTTAATAAAGTAATTTTTGAAAAACCAAAAATAACAAGTAATTTGTTAAAAAGTAACAATTATTTGTTTACATTAAAATAATTTTTATAAGTTGTAAAGTAACAAAAATTGTCTCGGTTAAAAAAATTACAAAGTAAATTTAGAGAGTTGTTCATTTCAGATTTTGCGCATGGCAAAAATAACAACCGGTGGCCGAAATTAGAACTGGCCGAATTTAAATCAGTAACCCTACATATTTCTTATACTCGACATTACATATAGTTTTATTTCTGACATTACATTGATACCTTTTAGAACGAAGCTAACTATTTAATTTCAATTTTAGAATGGTTGCATTTTGCAGTATTTTATTTTTTGACATTTTATTATACGATTTTGACGTGTTTTGTTGTACTTATTTTTTGCTTGTACAATTTCTTTTTAGTTTCCTCAAATTTTACCTTATTTTCAAATTTGATTTTAGCTTATAAAGGACGCTAATAAAAAAACTCATGACTACAACTGTTTAAAATTTTATAATGATTTCCTAATCGTTCTAATAGTGAAAACTATTTTAGTGAAGAAGTTTTCTTTAATAAGGAAAAAAAGTCTTTCATTAATCCGCGAGGGTTACTTAACCTGCTTAATTTAATAACTAATTAAAAAAATTTTTGCTAGCTATGCTAAGCTAAATGGGTTAAGCTTGACGTGCAATTTCCCTAAAAAGAAAACCTGCACTGGCTACTGACGTATGGGAGCCATTCCGCCATAGCTTAGTGTCATATGCCGCCGAAACTCCTAACTCAAGGAAGGGAGTCGTTTCAGTGAAACCACTCTCTTCCGCTCAACACTTGTCCCAACCTAGATTGGTCGAAACCAATCGCAGTTGTCGGCATCTTACGGAAATTCACACACAAAAATAGGCTTAATTAAAAGTAATTTAACCAATGGATGATCTGACCGACTTTACGGATCCCTATTGGAGCGGTAGGCGATACAACCAGGTCCAAATTAAAAATGCAAACTAATAATACAGAACCCATTTAACGCCCACTTTTTGTGCGGAGCGAGTTTACTGCTTGGAATGGTTTTTTATTGCACGCGTGGCAACCGGTGCGATTACTGTAATTTGAATAAGACAAAACGCGCATTTGAAACCTGGGCAGAATGGCAAATTAATAATTAGCGATAATAATAATATAATTTACTATACTTGCCACGCACTCTTCGCCACACATAACATAGTTTTTGTTTGTTTACTTCTTGAACCGAATTTTTTAATTTTTAAATTTTGGTATAATTTTTTTAGAATTTTGTTGCGGCTTTTTGATTTTGTAAATTTATTATTTAGCAAATATTACTGTTTAGCCAAATATTCCTGTGGCTTGGGTAGCTCAGTGGCAGAGCGTTCCCACGGTGAGGGAAGGGTCGCTGGTTCAAGCCCAGCTCCAAGCCCCAATTTTTCAATTTAATTGGAAAAGTGGGTCTTGGAGCAAAGTCTACAGTAATATTTGCAAAATAATAAATTTATAATTTTTTTAGTTGAAATTAAAGACAAACACTGTAAAATGATTGGTTATAAATCATAAAAAATAAGTTTTGTTTAACAAAATGAGTGACAATGAAGAATTGCACTGTTGTAGCCTATAAGCCCGTTTTAAACTTCTGTGTTGGTGTCTTTATAGTACAGTGCTACATAGTTTTAACTGTGTTAAGATCAATGGTTGGGCAATTAAGTTTTATTGTTTGACCTTTTTTAAATAATTTTATTTTTTATTCGTCTGGTCTGAACCATAAACAAATATTTTATAAAATTTTATTAGTAAAAACCTAAAAAAAATTTAAGAAATCATATTTTTCACACCTGCCTCGGTTTCTATATTTCTGGGAATATAACAATTAAACAATGAAAGGCTAATGATATTAAGATTTAAAAATTTTGACTGACTGAGGGTCTTGCAGCAGCTGTCTTGTATGCTTTAAAAATAGTATAAGTAACAATTAAGTCAGGTTTTAATTTGAGAGGTTTCTTAAATATAATTTTTTAAGACATGACAAATTTTTATGATTTTTTTTGGTTTTCTGTTGAGTTTTCTGTCTGGGAGAAAAAAATCGATTATAATTACTTTTATGATTGTTATGTTATGTTTTTAAATTAGCATAAAATATTTTAAAGTATTCATACAAAATGCATTGTTTTTCGTTTGTTGAAACTACATTTATTATATTAAAACAATTTTTAAAAAATATTTTTTATTATTTATAACAAATCTCAAAGGTCTTATCTTAATTTGATATTATTTTTTTAGTTCGCTTAAACCCAGGACAAAGTATGCCATGGGTTTAGTTTTGATGTAAAAGCTACGAAGGGTTTTTAAATTTAAATACTAGGGCTCATATGTCTTATTTGTTGATAAAAATTTAGGAATTTACTGGATTATAAATTTTTTTTAATTTAAATAATGGATTTTTCAGTTCAATCTACATCTAAATGCTTTCAATTTTTTAACAACAGCAAATTTTTATAGTTGAAGAAGAAGTTAAAAATTTGTTTCGAAGTTTATAGTAAAACAATGTAAAACAATTTCTCTTCTTCAGTTTACTGATGTAATATTTATGAAGGACGGAAGTTCTAAAACCCTGCTACTGAAATTTATTTTTGCTGTAATTATAATTATCTTATTTATAAAAAAATAAGTTTTGTTTAAGAAAAAAAAACCGTTCAGATTAGAAGTAGGAAGAACCACATTATATTTTACGAAGAAAAAAAAGTTGTGTTAAATTTAATATTATTTTGGAGATTCTAAAAAATATTTTTTTTAATATATTCTCGACTTTGAAACAAAAAAACGTATTATTTCCGTTTTGTCGCGTCTTAGTAGAATCGGAAAATGCCTGGTGGCATTAACTTGTTGTATGCTTCTACGCAAATACCATAATGACAAATGAGTAAAGAACCTAATAATCAGCCAACGATTCTGATATTTTAAAATTTATTTTTGAGGTCTTTCGGTTTAAAGAAATATTTTTTAAAGTTTTTCTTTAAAAATTGTAATATAATCTAAAAATAATTCTAAATTTAGGATTTTAGTTCAGGCTTTTGGTGTTTTACGTTTATTTTTACCGCGTCTTAACAGTTTTTACTTATTATCGTGTCTAAGACGGAGAATGTAATCTGTCTCATGTCTCAGTGCATATGCTCAGTGCTCAGGATTTAGGGTCGATGGAGCCTTGGGAACTTGGTGCTGGAACTTGGAGCCGAAAATAGGGAACTTGGAGCCGTAAGTGGGGAACTTTAAGCCGTAAGTAGGGAACCTGGAGCCGAAAATAAAAATCGCTAAAACGTTTACCTAAGCCTAAGCGAAACCTAAATTTAACCCCAAAAATTTTTTTATTAAAGGCTCCAAGTTCCCATTGCTCGTGGCTCCAAGTTCCCAAAAATTTCTCATGGCTCCAAGTTCCCTGCTTGTGGCTCTAAAGACCCCGTACCGTGCTCAGTGCTCAAACCGCTCGGCTGACGCATATTTTAACATTGAAAAATGTTGGTGCCAAAAAAATCGATCATCCACGTCTTGTTCATACATTGTGTATTATCGATTTGATGTCATCACTGTCTAAAGCTACTGTGTGCATATCTTCAATATAATTTAAAATCATTTTTCAACCACTTGATAATGGACCGTTTTTCACATTTTAATCAAATGTTTATGCTGTATTTGCGTTATTTAGAACCTGGAATACCGTAAAATTAAGACTGCTTGTACTGTTCCATATTCTTCAGGCGTAATGCTAAATGAACTTCCGTTTTAGAGGGCTGTTTACTCAGGAAAATTGGCGACAGATCTGAGCAGGAAAATGCTGAAAAATTATGTATAAACGGGCAAGCCAATCATGCTTACTTCGTTTAAAACAGACAGCTGAACAGTCCCAAGAGTACCAAACTGTTAATGATCTATTTAGAAATTCCATTTAAATAATGCTGATAATTTTACCGACTGCCATGACTATTATCTTTTTTTTTGCTTCCCACCTGGTGCGGACATTTCAATTTATTAGTAAAGTATAAAAAAATGCGAATTAAATGGCAAGACGAAAAAAGTCTCCTTATTGCTATCAAAAATATATGATACCTAAATATGTGCAATTCCTGTATAAAATGTGGCGTCGCATTGTAATAGCACATGCCATTATAATAGCATACAGCCATGGAAATTCAAATGAATATTTTTTTAAATTTATACGCGCGCATTTAGATATGCCATTAAAATATGCCATTAAAATGGCATACTTTAAAAAAAAGTAGCTACTCTTCAAGGAAATATGGGTGAATCGATGAATGTTAAGTCAAAACTGATTTGCATACGGTGTATTTAATTTGCATAATTTTTATAAGTGTAGGTCGCGCACAGCTGATTGATCGTTTAATATATGAAGAATAGTACGTTCAGTATTTTCTGCGCGATTTCCCAACGAAAGAATTAATGTGATTGAACTGTTCTGAACGCACTTTTAAAATCTCAACATATTAGTGCCGTTTAAATGGACTATAAAAGTATGCCATTATAATGGCATAAACCAGCGCCACTATTTATACAGGAGTTGCAGATTTTTTTGTTGTATTATATATTTTTTTGTTGCTAGTAATAATATAAAATTGTTCCAATTTTTTAATAAATTTTTTCACCAGTCTTAAAAAAATGTTTTTTTAATCATTTCCGCCTATTATCGCGTGCAGTACGTGGAATGTACATTGCGTTTTACTTCTGAGTAGATAGAAAAGGAGGCATTTTTAAGGTATAAAAATAAACTAAAATATAACATTTAACCTGACATCCAACACGAAATTCAACATTTTCAATAAAAAATAACAGACACGAACGCATTCTAGGTTGAGGACGCGTATTTTTGTCTAAATAAATGGAAAAAGTTAAAACAAGTATTATGTGTGACATTTATTACGTAAAAAAGTGCACCCCATAAGATTATTGCATGAGTTCAGTGCCGATTTGCACTGATAATTATTGTGTTAACAAATTTAGGTTTAAATTTGTTTGTTTGGGTCCTATTGTCGTTGATCCTGCACCATCAATCAAGATTTCATAAGTACAACAAAAGAAATATAATAAATTCATGATGCAGTAATGCAAAAAAACAAAGTTATTACAATTAAACATAAAAAAATTTCAAATCAGTTTTACTTATAAGAAATTACAATTCTTCATTTTAGCTTAGATTAGGTTCAATTTTTTAAGTATAGATACATGTAGAATAGCAATTTGAGTTACATAGAATACTAAATTAAACACCTTTTTATAATTACATCAACATAACTCTTATTATATTATAGACAGATCTCAGATGTAGTTACTATAAACACATACGGATATGGCTTTGAAAAAATTTAATACATAGTTATTTGAACTCTTTTTTACAGCTTACAAAGTAAAAAAACACAGTTAAAATCAATGCAGACGAGATTATGCCACCTCTCCACACTTGGTTTTTTTAAAAAACTCCCAAGTTCTTGAAACAAAAGGATGAGAAAAACAAACATGAAAATCGTTGAATTTGTTTTAAGTTTTAAGTCTTCCGTGTAAATGTGTATAAGTTAGTAATACTTATGTTTTTGGCGGCGTGATTTTATTATGTTTTGTTTTGTATAACTTTAATTGAAATTTGGTAAAAGATTTAATTCATTAAAATTGAATTTCGTTTTTTATAGTTAAGCATGGGCATTCTTGGTTTGGTTTAGATATAATGCTTTTGCATAAGCAATATCACCTAAATTGTTGAATTTATTAATATTTTCCAGAAAAAAGCCATCGGTAGCCAAAAACTTAAATTTCGTTCAATTTAGACCATTAATAAATGAATAGGACTATTTTTTCCGAGAAAAAAATCGGCAACTATAAGCCGTATCTTTGTGCAGTATTTTTTAAAATTGATTAACTTAAGATACTTTTCTTTAACAATAAACCATCAACTGAAAACTTTACTTTTTCCAATCCTAAGTAAAGCCAGAAAAATATAAACAAAACTTCTATCATGGTAAGTTTTCAGTTAATGGTGTTATTGTTCCAAACAAGATTTTACAAAGTGATGTTGCATAACACGAAATATGGCTAACAATGATTTTGCGATTTTAATTATTACTTATTTTTATCTTATTTTTACTTTATAAATAATAAAATGGCCTAAACCATTATTACACGTGAAATTTTACATAGCTTCTTAAAAAGCTAATTAAAACACAAGTGAAAAACGAAAAAAAACTAAAAAACGAAAAAAAGTGGGAACCGAAATTCAATTGTGAATGAGGTCATAAGTTACATCAGCTAATAAAATCATTTTGTGCCAGGACTGTTTGTGCCGATCGCAATCGGGGCGTGATCGCATTTTTTTCAGAAATTTTCTGTGCCGGTGTCATAGAATAGATCTTCCCGCATTACAGATCTTCCCCCCGGAAGACTTATTCTGGTTTACTCCAGAACAGATCTTCCCCCATCGGAATATTTATTCCCCCTGTGTTAAAGCATACAGCAAAATTTTGCATAAGTCCTCCATAAAGGTTTTTTTGTTTTTATATTGAATTTTTAATTTAAAATAAAAAAACGGGTCCGGCACAAAAGAGTCCTGAAAAAAATCGCAGCTGGCACAAAAGAGTCCTGGCACAAAAGAGTCCCGGCACAAAAGAGTCCTGGAGAAAATGCGTTCATGTGCCCAAGCGCTGCGAGCGCTGAGGTCGGCACAAAAGAGTCCTGGCATAAAATCAATTTTTCACAGCTA
>JASAMX010029154.1:0-10721 GCA_030248175.1 Microlaimidae sp. YZB2_3
ATTAAACCTAGGTAATCCAGTCTTTGTTCATAACCAACAAGTAACAATTTGCATTTATAAAAAACCGCCTATATATTTTGTTGCACTGTTTCAAAAATGTTTATATCTTTTTGTAAAAAAGGGTTCCAAACTGCACTAGCGTACTCCAGAATTGGTCTAACATAGGACTTATATGCTCTGAGAAGATTATTTCTAGAGTTTGAATTTAATGTTTTAACAATTAGTGATGTCACTCTTATAGTTTTTTTGCTGTGATTTCACAGTGTTTAGAGAATTTCATATCATGGAATATATAAACACCTAGGTCACGCATCAATTCTGTAGTTGAAAGTAGGTTATTACCAAGCTTATATTTACAAATTAACTCTTTGCTATGATTTCAAATATGAAGAACTTCACATTTATGATCTGATAATTGCAATTGCCAGTTAGTGACCAGCTGTGTATTCTATCTAAATGTTTTTGAAGTCTTAAGGTTTTAATGTGGTAATCTTTAGATAAAAATCTTGCAAACAACTTTATATCATCTGCAAAGAGTCTAATTTGTGAGTACTTAACACAATCAACAATATCATTAATATAAATAAAAAAAAGAAATAGACCCAAAACAGAACCCTGAGGAACTGAACTTTTTACAGGAAATGATTTGGATACTGAGTGATTAATTGCAACTTTAATTTCCCGCCCAACTAAAAATTCTTTTATCCATTTTAAAAATTTACCAGAAACACCATATTTTTCTAACTTATATAACAATTTTTGATGTGATACAGTGTCAAAGGCCTTGGCAAAATCCAAGTAAATGACATCAATTAGAAGTTTATCTTTTAGTGCCTGCCTCCACTCATTAAAAGTTTCCAACAGCTGTGTTATTGTAGAACTTTTGCCTTAAAACCATGTTGAAACCTTGACAAAATGATATGGAAAAAGACAAGAAGTTCTTCTTTGACAAGCTGTTCCATTAGTTTACAAGAAAAAGATGTAAGTGAAATTGGACGATAATTTTCTTTTAGGCTTTTGGTGAATTTTTTAAACAGTAAGTTTAATAAAGCTATTTTCCAATCAAGTGGTAATTCTCCAAAATCAAAAATATTATTGCCAAAGGTTCAGCAATAACTTTAGCCAAGCGTTTCAAAAAGTAAGCTGGAAAACAGTCAGGTGTTTGAGACAATTTGTTTGGGAGCTTTTTTAGGGCTTTAAATACCTTTCTTGTGGTAAATACCATGTTGTCCAACTTTTAAATATTCTACTGTGTCACATTCCTCAAATAAAATTTTCCATTTGATTGTAGATAAGTATAAACTGATATTATTTATATATAATTTAATACTTTATTCATAGCTCATTTTCTAAATAAATATAATAATTGATAATTTTATTACATTTTCAGTCTTAAATTAGTTTACATATCACTCCTATTTATAAAAAAATGTGTTTGCTCCTAACTGTTCACTTATAATCCTCATCTAATAATTAAAATATTGGTTCTTCATAGTTTTCTCAAATTTTGCTTTTCAAAATTTACTTATAATTTAAAGACATTATGTACCAGTTTTTTATTACCTATGCACTCTAATATTAAATTTTTTACTTAATAGATGTTACAAGACAGTCTATTCCAGTAACTAACGCATTTAGTTTAACCCCTCCTTTCCTATTTTCTAAATAGTTACATAAACGCAGCCCATTATCGTGAAGGTCAATTAAATGGCTTTTCTATTGTAACTAACTATGCATACAAAAGAATCTTTTCATAACCAAATATATTTGAAATTACCTAAAATAAACAAAATGTGTCTGAATTGAATTAAATTTTAAAATTGTAATCAATACAATGGGAGCGGAATGTTTATAAATGCGTAGGTAACTCATTTATTTCTAACCTTTTTCCGGCGGTTCCTTTGATCTACTATAACGTTTTTATTAGATGTGTTTCATTTTGTTGTAATAAATCGAAAAATTTTTGCTTTATCATTTTTAGGAATTTCTAGGGTTATTGTTATAGAATAAAAATAAGTTTTTATAATTAGTTACATAATCGCAACACATTATCGCGAGGGTGAATAAAATTGTTTTCGAATTGTAACTATGCTTAGAAACGAAACTCTTTTCATAACGAAATATATTGGAAATTAACTATTATATACAAAATATGTCTGAATTGAATTTTCAAATGTTTTTCGAATAAATTTTTTTGTTTTAAAAGGCTATAGTGACATTTTTAACTTTTACTTGTTTGTACGTTTTTCTAAAGGCATGAAATACAAAACGAGACCAATTAAATGCTCTTTCGGAGCCAAAAAAAAATCCGGATTTTTGGCTCATTTCCCATTTTTGACTGCATATGTTTTGTGTGCGATCTCACACACACACACACACACACACACACACACACACACACACACACACACACACACACACACACACACACACACACACACACACACACACACACACACACACACACACACACACACACACACACACACACACACACACACACACACACACACACACACACACACACACACACACACACACACACACACACACACACACACACACACACACACACACACACACACACACACACACACACACACACACACACACACACACACACACACACACACACACACACACACACACACACGTGCGCAAAAAAAAACAAAAAAAACCACGAACGCGACCAGAATATGCAGTTAAAATTATGAATTAATAATAACACTTCTCAAACAATTATATTTATCGTTTTGAAACATATTTAGTATATGGTAACTGACTTAATTTTGAAAACCGATTGTTATTTTTGCTATGCGCATAGTTATGTTATGAACTGCGTATGGCGAGATATAGATAACAAGATAATATAATCTTGCCATACATAGGCTATTTCAAAATTTTACGCAAAATGGTGAAAACTATATAACGTGCAGTTCTAAGCTCTGGGGAGCATATAATTACTCGTTTATTTGTTAATTTGACAAAAAATCAAAAACAAGTTTGACATTTCTAACGCAACCGTATTTTTGTCAATAATAACGGTTGTTTTTTGAAGGTTTTACAGTCGGTATTTTAAACCTATAGCCGAAAATCATTAGATCCGCTATCCAGAGTTGCAACAGTTCAACATCTTCGTACTCTAAGAAACCGCGATTGTACAATTCCACCCAGGTCTCCTCCATGCGACCCATCAAAGAATCGAAACTGAACTCGAGTTTATTTAGCACTTCTACCAGATACGGCTGCGGTAGTACAAATGCTCCTCCGCCGCGAAGTCTACAAAAGACTTGCTATATTTTGTGTACGTTGTTTGCTTTTGTGTGTTTAAATAATGACTCTTATTATTAGGAGCATTCAGTTTTGTAGGATATAAGAGAACCAAAATAGAAATCCGTTTAATTAACTTCTATTTAAAATAGCACTATGGTACGCAGGACATATTGGGGTGGGTCCACAATCGGCAGGTCAACTACCGACTAAGTTAGCCGGTTGTGAAAACAAGTTTTTATGCTTCAATTTGCTTTTTTTCTTCTGCAAAATTCACAATTTTTTGGTTTCAATTGAAAACATAATATTTTAACAATACTATGGATGTTTATTTTAAATACAAGCTATTTTAATTCCTATTTATTTATTAAATTATATGATTATATGATTTTTCTGAATTATGCATTTAAAAATCATTTATTTTTGATTAACCACAACGCAACGAATATATTAAAACTAAAAAAAACCTTATATATATGTGTGTACAGAGTTTTATTTTTAATGCATTTAATTTTGAAAATTGTACAATATAGTAGTGTAAATTAAATCTTAGTGGTGTTTCATTTTTTACAAATAAAAATTTTAAATTCTTCGAGTGGTACACCATGATCATGCGTAGCTTTTAATTAAAACAAAAATAGCACATATCATAAAAATAAATTACGCAATAGTCTCAAAAAAATAATATTATTAAAATTTCTTAATGTTTATAGGCAAATAAAATTTAGCTGACCGCGAAATTTGCAGTATTCAATCGACTATTTAACAACAAAAACATTCAAATTTTTTCACTAAAGCGGATTAATAACAAAGATTAAAAACTGTATTTTTATAATTATTTATCAAATTACTTAATTTGTAACCTAAATGCTAATTTTTTATGGGCTAAAGTTGGTTAATTTTTGTACATTTTGTAAAAAGGTGGAAATAAAAAAATTCTGCATTCTTACTTGGTTTTTAAAAAAAACGTCATTACCCCACAATTTTAATTAGTCCCCTCATATCTGCATTCTAATTTTCAGCGTCAGCCAGATATAATTCAACTAGTTTTTATTTTAAAACATTTACAGAAAAACAAAAATTAATTTACAATATCGAAAAAGGCTAAAGATGTAGCCCTCAAAATAATAGGAGTTTTGATTAGGTCATTTTTCACCGAGTAAAACCTATTTTTAAAAGTTTCTCGTGTTTTAAACTTTCCAAAAATGTTTTATTTTTTTAATTTGTTAAACATTTACTGAGATATTCCGGTCAACAATAAAAAACCGTCACAAAACTTAAATTTTTTATTAGAAGCCAAAGTGTTACAACAAAAATTTGCATTAAGTTTTGCGTGAAACACAATTGATCAAAGTCACTTAAAGGTAGAACACCACAGTTACGACGATTTTTACAAAAAGTTAGATATCAACTTAGATATTAATTTTTGTCTGACAAAAGTATAGTGCGATCGAAAGCTCAAATTATGATGTATCCAACGGTAATAGTTTCATTGTTTACCGAATGTTCTATTTCGAGATATAATTTGATGAATTTAAAGCTCAAAAAACAGTTTTTGGCCATTTAAAAAAATTTGATTCGCTCAGTTTTTCCTGCAATTTTATACAAAGTTAACGAAAAATAGGGGCAACTTTTAGATGAGGTTTGGAGTAAAACGTAATTCAAAATTTTAAGAAAATTTAAAAAATCTATGCTTTTAAAAGAAAAATCAAATTAAAAAATCCTGAATTAGTTTTTTAATCAAATACAATTCAAAGTATTAATTAGACTTGTGTCTAACAATTTCCAAACTTTCATTAAAATCTGAGTGAATCAAATTTTTTAATTTTCATTTGAATTTTTTTGATTTGACGCTGAGAAACTACATTTCGACACGTTTGTTTAAAAGTATCTTTTACGAGAGAGAAATATCAGATGGGCCAGTAGCCGAGTGGTTAACGTGTCGGATCCTCGGACCCGTAGGTTCGGGTCTCTCGGAGGCAATATTTTTAACGTCGAAAAAAAATTTTTTTCTTTAAACTTTTTAATTGAAAAAGTGTTCTTTTTTCAAGATAGATTTTTTACGCTAAATGAAAAATGAAAAAAAAAATTTTTGGTAATGAATTTTATTATAAAAAAAATGTATTTTTGACATGTATTTTATTGGTGTCATTTAATAATTGTGGCTGATAACAATTTTTTAAGAAAAATGAATGTCAAAAATTGAATGAGCGGGTGAAATTACGTTAAGTAAAAATTAATTAGAAAAGATCTGCCGTCAAAATCTAACTGTGGTGCTCTACCTTTAAGAAATCATTTGTATAAAACATAGTCGGTACGCAGCTGATCGATCGTTCCGTATGATTTTATTTTAGTAATAGTACGTTTAGCAGTTTTTGCGCGATTTTCAAACAAAAAAGGTGCTTCGACATTTGCGAACTCATTGTTCAACAAAACTGTATGCAAATTACACCTTAGGTGACTTTGGTCGATTACACCGTTTGAGAGCTTTGATTCAAAAAGGACAAAAAATAACGTATGTTTTTGGGGATAAATTTCTACCGAACTTAGAAACCCCGGCAAAACAGGGTTGTAAAAGTTACCAAACAAACTTAGTAAAAAAATGACAAGGTTTGGTTTGGTTTCTCTATCACAATTAAAAGACATAAAACAGGAGGTTGTTTATTTTAAAGGTCACCACACCGAGGGTTGGTAAAATAATAAAGTGGGTTGGGTTCTCAAACACATAAAAAGGACGCAAAACAGGAGGTGTGTTTTTTAAAAGCCACCAAACCCAAAAATAGCATGGGATAGGTTTTCAGCCACACTTAGATGACTAAATAATAAAATAACAATATCTTTAATTTTGATGCTAATTAATATATGACACCGTGTCACATCAAAAATTGTTATATAAGCTAGAAAAATATGGTGTTTCTGGTAAATTTTTAAAATGGATAAAAGAATTTTTAGTTCAAAAAAAAAGTAAATTTACGGGCGGGAAATTAAAGGTGTAATTAACACCTCAGTATCCAAATCATTTCCTGTAAAAAGTTCAGTTCCTCAAGGTTCTGTTTTAGGTCCATTTTTATTTTTGGTATATATTAATGATATTGTTGATTGTGTTAAGTTCTCACAAATTCGACTCTTTGCAGATGATATAAAGTTGTTTGTAAAATCTTCATCTAAAGATTACCACATTCAAACCTTGAGACTTCAGCAAGATTTAGATAGAATACACACCTTGTCACAAGACTGGCAATTGCAGTTATCTAATAACAAATGTGAAGTTCTTTATATTCAAAATCATAGCAAAGAATTAATTTGTAAATATAAGCTTGGTAATAACGTACTTGCAACTACAGAATTGGTGCGTGACCTAGGTGTTTATATATCCCATGATATGAAATTCTCTAAACACTGTGAAATCACAGCAAAAAAAGCTATGAGAGTGACATCACTAATTTTTAGAACATTCAATTCAAACTCTAGAAATAATTTTCTCAGAGCATATAAGTCCGATGTTAGACCAATTCTGGAGTATGCTAGTGCAGTTTGGAACCCTTATTTACAAAAAGATATAAACATTTTAGAAAAAGTGCAACAAAATTTCACTAGACGTTTGTTTTATAAATGCAAGTTGTTACCTGTTGGTTATGAACATAGACTGGATTACCTAGGTTTAGAAAAATTAAAGGATTGAAGAGACAAAATTGATTTATATGAGTGCTTTAAAACTATACATTGCTTAAACAATTTGCAAGCCAATGATTTTTTTAAGTTTAACCTGCAGCCCACCCGTGGTCATTCATTTAAATTGGCAATTGAAGACTGCCGAATTAATGCAAGGAAATTTTCTTTTGCCAATAGGGTGGTTACACTTTGGAACAATCTACTCCCATCTCAAGTAACTGTCGATTCTTTCGATGCATTCAAGAAAAGTTTTAAAACTGACCTAAATAAGCGCTCTTTTTGAGCCTTTAAAGTCATATCAGATAGCTATGTTCATTGATAATTAGTTACAATTGTAATTCATATTGGGGCAACTAAGTCGCAGATTTGATTTTGTTGATGAAAAAAAAAAGAAAAAAAATAGAAAAAGAGAAAAAAAAAAGAAAAAAAACAATGATATGATGAAAACAGTAGAATTAAACTATGCATAGACTATGCTTAGTATAATATTAATTCTGTTATCTGATCATTAAATAAATAAAATAAATCCTATCGTCATGTATTATATGTCAGGGGTGATACTGTATTTTTATGTAAATCTCCAAAAAACAAACAAAATAGATAATCAACAGCTCACAAATCGGTATTTCAATCATGTTTAAGAAATTGTTATCTTGATTTATCCTGCTGTGTAAGTCTTCAAACAGAAAAAAATCGTTCTATGTTTGCTGTGGGTTTTTTTAATATCGTGACACATTTAACGATTAATCGTTTTATCCACATTCGGGACAAAAATTTTTTTTTTGATTAATATTTAAAAAAATGTAAATAGTAATAATAATATTGATATTCATACTAACAATCACAATAAAAAGAAATAGAATAAATATCCAAAGAGAAATCCGGGCTGTACACTAAATTTTTGCCCAAAATTTTGCCCCACTTTCAACTTTTCTCGCTCATGCGGCTTTCATTGAACTCAAAAGTACTGTTTTTGTGTTGTTCGTGCAATGCAATCATTACTTTAATTCTTGCATTGCTCTTACAGAAATTTTCATCTTCTGTATTTTGCCACAGTTATGTATTTTTTAAAGTTTAATGAATACAGGTCCTTGTTTTAAAAAAAAACCTTAAAAAAAAGAAAGAATAAAAAACACAGCAAAACACTAATTTTTGTGTCGTTGTTAATTTTTAATAGTTTCCGTATGTCCGAAAAATCATTATTTGTCTTGGAAATGGATTAAGGGGCCAGGCAAATACTGTTAATCAGGGCAGATTTCAATTGCTAAAAAATGCTAAATTTTTTAAATACATATTTTGAATGGTAGCATAAAATAAAAATAATAGCGTTTGCTATACTGGCTTTCTAACTGCGTGTTTATATAAATAAAAAGGGTGCATTTATGACATATGAAAATATAGTTAATTCCGTTTTGGAATTCGCAACTTATAATGTTTATACAAATGCGTGCACTTAACCATGTGAGCATTATTTATTTCATTTTATATAGTCTATAATTGCTCATAAACGTGTTGTGCAAGTGTTTTTCGAATCTCGAATACTTTTATATGCAGTCGGGAGTTTTTAAATCAGAATAAAAAGGACAAGTTTTTTTTTAAATTTATTTATTACGAAATCAAACCAATAGTTTTAGCGATTTATTTATGGACTTACCTAGCATAACAAAAATTGGGTCCGCGGTCTTAACACGAAACAAAGTTTTTCCCAGATTAAATACATTTCATTCTAATAATTTTTAAACTAAAAGTACTATAAATAATAAAACATATAAAAACAGGGTTTAGCGGCTTTTTTTCTTATTAAATTAAAGCATTACAAAATGTTTGTTTTTTCTGACTAACCTTAAAAATTTACATATGAAAACCTAGTTAAGCAAAAAATAGTTTTAAACAATGGCAAAAAATTAGCAAAAAATGTTTGAAATTGTTTTAATATTGTTGTAAAATCTCTGGTCCTTAATAAAATTGGGTAAAAATTATTTATTTCATAACAAATTCTGATTTCGTGGCGGGACCGCGGACTCAAAATTTTGTTATGCTAGGTAAGTTCATTATCAATTACTAAGTTGTTGCTGCGGTAGCAAGTCTTCTAAATCATACACATCGCACTTTTCTGCAATTAAAAAAAACTTTATTATTCCGTCAGTTTTCTATTCTGGTAAAACAAAACTATTTTTATAAATATTTTTATTAATTAAAAAAAAGTCATAAACGCTCAAACTGGAATAACAAAAATAGCTGTCGTTTGATTTTTTTAGACCAAATCTTGGCTCGATTAGAAGAGCCAAAAAAAACTTATTCAAAAAAATTAAAAAAAGGTGGCCGAAATTAAGTCAGCTACCCTAATGGATAAAATAGCATAATACACTTAAAAAGCATATAAGTCACTTAGATTGTTTAACGCAAAAACATATCAACAAGTGGCTGTAAAATAAAATTATTTTTAATATTAATTCTAGCAAAAGCCGAAACAAAGTTTCGAAAAAAAAAGCCTTATATTAAATGGAATAGTATATAAAGCTACATAAGTCTAAAAACTAAATGCCAGAAAAGACTGAAACAAGTCTCTTTAAAACCTGTAAATTAACAACAGATTTTGTGAAATTTTCAGAAAAACAAAACCCGATAAAAACAATACGTGTAAAAGCTTTATTTTGCGTTTTTTAACCATTAATAAAACTTAATTCACATAAATTTCCCACAAAGTGAATTAAGGTTTAACATGAGTTAACCAGCTGTAAATACCACGGTATTAGTTAAGTCACACGTCGTCAAAACGATACAAAAAAGTATAACGCAAGCGTCACAGTCACGATGAAAAATTTTTGTTAAAATAAATTATCGCATTGTGCATTAAATTTTGTAATTTATCATTATTTTCGTATAAAGCAAAACATACCGCCATATTAACGACTTTTTAAGGTAGAACTTCACAGTTTTTTTTGACGACAGATCTTTTTGAATTACATCTTACTATACGTAGTTTGACCTGCTGATTCAATTTTTGACATTCATTTTTCTGTAAAAAAATGTTATCGTCCACAATCATCAAATAACATTAAAATACATGTCAAAAATACAAAACATTAATAAAGTTTATTACCAAAAATATTCTATTTTTTCATTTTTTATTTAGCGTATCTTAAATAATAAAACATTTTTTTTAAATTAAAAAGCTAAAAAATAAAAAAAAAAATTTTTTTGGCGTTAAAAATATGGTCGAGCGACTACTAGAACCCATGGATCCGAGGATCCGAGCGCGACGTACTAACCACTCGGCTACTGGGTCCTCAGGGTTTTCAATTAAAAGGAGCTTTTAAAGGAATGGTTCAAAATGTAGTTTCTCGGCGTCAAAAAAAAAAAAAATTAAACGAAAATTAAAAAAAATTGATTCGTTATTTTTAAACGAAAGTTTGGAAATAGTTAGATATAGGCTTTTACCATTTTTTTAATTATAAACGATTAAAAAAGGACTTCAGGATTTTTTTTACTATATATTTTTGTAAAAAAAGACTTTTTTGCAATTTAAAAAAAATCCTGAGATCATTTTGAACCCAAACTACCTCTGAAAGTTGCCCCCTACATTACCCTAATTTATTATAAAATTTCGCCCAAAAATAACGAATCAATTTTTTTTAAAAGGCTTTATTGTGGTTTTCAGAGGTAGAATCCATGGACATCTGTTGCGAACTTGACAAATTTTTCGGTGATGTTTTTATAACCACTGGATAGCACAGATTCTTAATTTTTACAACCAGAAGTAGAGTACTATAAAGCAA
>JASAMX010029155.1:0-16727 GCA_030248175.1 Microlaimidae sp. YZB2_3
TATTGCTATAGGTATAAAATTTATTAATTTGATTAACGACTTGTGTTGGTCTGGTACAGGCGTCCAAAGGACGTTTTTACATACGTTTATACGCTGTGTTTGTCCTTTGGACTTTGTCCAAAGGACGTCTTTACATAAGTATGAACCAGCCTTAAGTGTGAACGGGCCTTAATATAAGCAAAGCATTTTATTAAAAATTATTTTAAACAATGCTTAATTCTGTACAATTATTATGAACATAAATTTAATATAATAAACATTATAAATATTATTATTATAAACATTATAAATTTAATATATTTAATATAACATTATATGTAATATTTTAATATAAAAAATGTAATAAATGTTATTTTATTTCGTTTAAATTTTTTGTTTTATTAGGTGGAAGTGGACTATGTACAAACGTCTGAATTAGATATTAATGCGGTGATGGACACAACTGTTTTAAATCCAGAAAAAACCTTAGAAATTACTCCTGACAAACACAAACCAGCATTTGACCCTAATGCTAATAAAGAAATTACTGAAGGGTACATTGTTATTTAAAGTTATTATTGCACCAATATTAACTTATTTAGTTAGAAACGTGGAAAATCTTAGCCGTAGATAACCAAAATGCATTTTAGTACCACTTTTATTAAATAATTATCGTATTCATAAAGTATTCATTGCTAAAGTAGTAGTAGTATAATGACAATATTTAGATACAAAATCAATTTTACCGAAGAAGAAATGGGCGGTGGGAGCAGATTCGACGAGAAAGACAGCAACAGCAGTAGTGACGACGAGGAAGAGAAGAAAGGCGGAAGGCGCCAAAAACCCCTGCTGATCAATATTGATATGAGCGGATATGGATATTAGCTAATCAATCAATAAATCTGCAATATATACACCTTGAAAACGATTAACGATAGAGCTTTAAGCAGTTATTGTTAATACTATATTAGCTTACCTGAAATAATCTTGTGGGTTTTGTATTAATTTTTGACAGATGTTTTAACAAATAAGTAGTAGCTATAAAACAACTAAAGGTTATTTATTTTTTAATCGAAGTTTTTATTAATATATTTAAAATAATAACAGTGAGTTTATGCAAATATAATTTTTAATCATGGGTACGTTTTTGTCAGTTTAAGTATAATGGTAAAAAACCATTGGTATATGGATGCTATAATATAAAGCTATACATTAATAATTTTTACTCAATTTTATCTTTCCGATTTAACTTAGGGAATTATATAAATATTTAGGTTTACAAGCTAAAACTGAAATCGCAAAATCAAAAAGCCTTCGTTTAAATCAACTAAAATTGATTTTCACCATATTTTTCAAGGGATTCAAACGATTTCAACGGTCATATTTCAAATTTTTAAAATTTATTGTGATGATTATTTTAAGTTTAGCAGAAGAATTTTTAGTTTTTTGCATAATCAATATTTGAGCTATTTTCAGTATGTTTTAAAATAATTGTTTGTATAATAAAATATTAAATAATGCCAAAGATACATTAAAAAATTTGATAGTGCTAGTTAATGCTATTGATGACATTCCCTCGTTAATAAAGTTTTTATTGTTAAGAAATATCTATATTTTGTTTCTATACTTATGTTTACGCATTTGTGTTTTAGTCTTTACGATTCGCTGCTAAATTATTAATTTTGTGTGATATGTTTTAAATCGTATATTCCTTAAGTTACAAATTTATTCACAATTATTCGAACGATTTTTTTATTTATGCAAATTCTAACAAACAAACTTGCTTTATTTTTACATATAAAATTTGATATTTGTTACTGTTTGTTTGTATATTTTGATTTTGTGATAAAAATAAATTTTGTGCCATGTAATATTGTCGCAATAAAACTAACTTAGTATTTATCTCACAATGTAATAATTTTTTTCATAAAACAAGCCTATATGGGACAAAAAAATGTTAAATAGCTTTGAAAAATGCTCTAAAATAAAACAGGAAAAGGGACGATTTCTCATCGGGCGTATTTTTAGACAGAAATAATGTGAACTAAAGGCAAACCAAACGTAGCTGCAACAGTATTTTCACGTGTTCAATAAACAACTATTTTTTTGTTTTATGTCACAATATAAGAATTATTCCCAAACTACCATCTGAAGTTGATTTCTACTTCAAATTTTTCATTTTCTGAATTCTGATTGGCTGATACGAGTGACGTCAGATTTTCGTGATTTGAGTGGTTACTTAATGGGGAGCTTTTTTCAGTCCAACGAACAACTGTTGCAGCCACGTTAGGTTCACCTTTAGTCTGAGATGGTCATTATGTGGATGTGGACCATGGCGTCGTTAGTATGGCAAAATGAGCCACTGTCGTTATCAAATAAACGTCACTGTGACTCATTCCGTAGTTAATAGGGTCCTGTTTTAAATTTAAAATGAGTCACAGGCACACATATTTTATACGAACTCTGACTCATTTTGCCGTAGTAACGACGATAGAAAATTTGAATTTGGTTTGGGCAGCTGTCAGCTGAAAAAAATTTCGACTATATGATAATGATTAGTTTATAAGTTAAATAACACAGCACTGTTGCATATATTTTTAGTCTGATGAAATTTCAATTAAAAAATCATACTCATAGCAAAAGCACGAAATCGTAACTTTTTAAATTAGAAGGTTATATTTGTATGTGTAAGAAACATCTATATAAATTTCAAAAAAGTGGCGATTTTGCGCTTGCCAAAAATTGCTGTTAATATGATTTTTTTAATTGATATTTCATCAGAATAAAGAATATGAAACAGTGCTGTGTTATTAGTTCAACGTACAAACAAATTATTAATCATTATTATATAGTAAAAAAATTTTTCAGCGGACAGCTGCCAAACCAGATGCAATAAGCCAATCCACATGTTGTCCATCTCAGACTAGTCCACATCTTTTCTGCCTAAATATACGCCCGGAAAAAATCGCCCTTTTTTCCTGCTCTATTTCAGAGCATTTTTCAGGGCTACTCTACCATTTTTTTAATTGGATTAAAAAATAACTTAATAAACTACAGTTTAAGCTGCGCAATGATTTATTTCATATATTCACATTATTTCATATATCATACATATATTTCTAATAATTTTGTTGCCGAAATAAACTCTTTTAACAGTTTTACAATGTGAAAAACTTTGCCGACATTTGTAATTCTTTATTTATGGTGCATAAATTGCATTTTTAGATTAAATGAATGAAAATTAGAGTCTTAGCTTTACGCAAGGATATAAATTTCTAATAATGCTTGATTATTATTAGGAATTAAAATTTTTAATTTGGACAATAAAAAAAGTATCTCCTAAAAAATCACCCTCAGCGATTTTTTATCCCCTTCTGATATTTTTATCCCATGTTTATTTCTGATCAATCAGTAACGAGGGAGGAATATAGGTTTTAAGATATAAGCGTTTTTAAAATTATATATTAATAATAAGGAAAAGAAGACCATGAATTTCAAAATTTACCCACGTTTTCTAATTATTATTGGCGCGGTGCCGTGGGGTTGAATGGATATGTGGAACTCCCGCGCCACCATAATTTATTTATATTTTTTGAAACAAATAATAATAAGAAGATGATAAACATGAATTACAAAATTTACCACCTTGTTTAATTATAGTTGGTGGGGTGCACTTGGACTAAATTTACCGTGTGGCGCTCCCGCACCAGCAAAAATTTAATTATGTTTTTTTAAATAAAAATTAATAATAATGTAAAGAAGAAGATGAACATGAATCACAAAATTTTACCAACGTTTTCTAAAGGCTGGTTCATACTTCCTTTGGACAAAGTCGAAAAGACAAACACAGCGTCAAAACGTCCTTTGGACACAGCGTCAAAACGTCCAAAGGACGTTTTGACGCTGTGTTTGTTTTTTCGACTTTGTCCAAAGGAAGTATGAACCAGCCTTAATTGTAGTTGGCACTGTGCTGTGTTTAAGTTCTTAAGTTCGGTCACCTTTTTTTATTTTATCGGATAATTTTTTGTGGCTCTTTCAATCAAGCCAAGATTCAGTCTAAAAATCAAACAATTGACGCGTCGCAGTTAAACCGCTCATCATGTAAGTATATCCGGCACCCAGTACGATATTTTTTGTAATTATACGGTGAGGTTCATGGAACTTACCTCCGATGACCTTTGTTAGAGGAGGAACTTACCTCCGATGACCTCCAAAAAGTCGGAACTTACCTCCGTTACCTCCGCTAGGGAGGAACTTACCTCCGTTACCTCCGATAGGGAGGAACTTACCTTCGATTGCCTTCCTTTTAACCAACCGATGGAAAAAAAGGGGCGTCGAGTGGAGGCGTTTTACATTATATTTGTGATATTTTAATAAAATGTTCAAAACACTACATAATAAGACATTTGTTTTTAACACTACATAATAAGAATTAAAACAAGAATACTATTTTCAATTTTAATTTAATGTACTTTTCTAGTTTACGAGTTGAAATAATAAATTCCTTATACGCAAAAAATTAAATCATATAATATTTTTCTTTTTAGTTACACCTATTAGTATGTATGTGCATTTAAATAATAAAAAAAATCAAAAAGCCTTCAATAAGAAGTCCATTTATTATTTAATAGGGATTTAATCTTGGAGTAAGCATGTTGAACAAAACGGAAGTTCTAACTCGCACTAGCATAAACAATTATAGTTTCTTTAAACATTAAATTAAACAATTAAATTAATAAAAAATAAATTAAACATTAGTACCATAAATTTTTTTTAAAACTCGCAAAAACTTGTTTTTTTATGCTTACAAAGATTGACTATTGTTTTTGTTTTTGATTTTCGCATTGTTTTACCACGTTTTTACCATGTAAAAATCTCCTACAAATTAAATTCTTTTTAACGGGAACGGGACACTAGGGTACTCGACAGAAGGGTACTGGACACGATGGTACTGAACACAAGGGTACTGACGAGCGAAAAACATAACCCTCCTGCATAAATTGGGATAAACTTATTGCGAAACATAGTTTGTTATACTTAAAAGTCATTTAGTTTGTTTGAGACTAAATGATTTTTGTTTGAGACTAAAAAATCATTTAGTTTGTTTTAATATTGAGAAGACATAAAACAAAAGTAATAATTTCATAACATTTAAACAGTTTTGTGTTATTTGTTCTTCTATTAATAACTTACAAAAATATTTTAGTAAAGTATTTTCCGAAAAACAATTGCTTACCTTTTTTAACAGTAAATTATTCGGTATTTTTTAAAAGCCTACTATTATTAAAGTATTATGATAAAGTTTAGCTTATTTTTTGGGTTTTGCTTTGGTTTAGGACAATAAAGTTTACTGTGCAATGGTGGAGTAATGAAGACTCCTAATCCCAACGATCCGTTGTTGGATTATTTTACTCACGACTCTATACTTAGATGTAAATGCATCAAATATCATACATGAAAAATCTAACAATAGTATGTTTTTTGGTTTTAAAAGAACATTTTGTTTGTTTTGTTCTAAATGATTTTGATTTTGAAGTTTGATTCCAACTTATGTTAAAGTGAATTCCCTAAAATAGAGTAGACCAAAAAAGGCAAGAAATTATTTTTTATATTTCTACTACTGAAATCTGTTTTTGAAGAAGTTATTTTTTCAAAAAATTTTATCAAAAAAATTAATTATTTCGATCAGGAGTCGATGAAAAGAGTCTAAATAAAAAAATGATAGGAAACAAAGTGTGCGATTCGCTTTGTATTTTCATAGGAGTATAATATGTTTTAATAAAAAACAGTAATTAAATAACTTCTTGGTGTTTTCATACCACTCATGATTTTTTATGTTTAATATTAATTCTTTAGTTTTTTGCAAAAAGAGGATTTTGAAGCTTCAGAACTTTGGAGTAAGCTTCAACCATTATTAGTGTTTTTATTAAAAAGCCATTGTATAAATTGTGTGTAAAATGACCTTTAAAAATTTCGTTCAATATAATAGTATGACGTTTTTTAAACAATTTACGAAGTTGTTTTATTATTAAATTGCATTATATTTAAGCAAGCAAAAAAGGATTTATGTAACGTTTAATTGTGAACATTCAAACGATTAAAATTTACAGATCATTTAGTTTACAAAATTAACATTTTTGTTGCAAACGTATTTTTCCTTAGCTCAGTACCCCCGTATCCTAGAATCCTTTTTTACAGATAAATTTGTTTAGAAAATTTTATAATTATTTAAAAAAAATTATTTTATTTAAATCCGCACAAAAATCTACAATCGTTTTTTGTTTTGTATGGTTTTAATTTTTTTTAAATGTTGTAATGCAATGATTTATATTTGTTTGATCAGACTTTATTCTATATTTGCACCTAAATAAAATATTTTTAATCTACTAATATCTACAACTTTAAAATGTTTTAATCGATTTATTTATATCATAAATTATCATAATTGAATTAAATCAAGTTTTACAACAGAGAGTTGAGAAAACAAACGAGTTAATCGAAAACAATAGACAAAGAAAGAGGAATAAGAAAGGAGGCTGATTTTCGGAGGTACGTACCGAGGTTACGCGGCTATCGGAGATAAGTTCGGACTTGCGTGACAGGGGGAGAAAAATCGGAGGTAAGTTCCGGGGTTTTTTCGGCGGAGGTAAGTTCCTCTACCCTACGGTAATGTGTGGTTTTTTTAATAATTCGTGACGGACACCGGATATACTTACATGTTAAATAAAAAGATGAGGGGTTTAACAACCATGTTTTTATAGCTATTTTTGTTATTCCAGTTAAAAATTTAAATATTTCTGTTTTAAAAATCAGTGAAGGTTTAAACTACTTTTCTAAAGTGGCCGAACGTAAGGCGCGTGCCATTAAGTTCGGCCACCTAGAAAAAAATGTCTATCACTATTGCCAAAAGCAATATAAACAAAGTTTAAAAGTTGCAAATTTATCCTTATGTACTGTTTTAGGTACATAGTACCTATTTAATTTTTCCCGTTTGACAACATTTTATAATTAAATATCGAGGTTTTAAATAAGTATGTTAAAACCTGGAAAATCCAGTGTTTTAATATGCTGTTTTTTGTTGAATTTTTTTAGCGCGAAAAAAACTATTTCCTCATAACATGACTTTTATCTCAATCACACAACTTTAAAAAAAGTATGACAAAAATTTTATTCCACTCCACTAATATTTTCTTAAATTTTCAATGTAAAAACCTGAAAAAACAAAATCCGCCTGAAATTCGGCCACCTTTTAGATTTTAAAAAAGAACAAAAAACCTAAAACATAAAAAAAACTATGAAATAAGTCAAAATTTTTAGTTTTTAGGATAAATAAGACGTTAAAAAAGCTGGGAAGGGGTATACCTCCCTTGCCTTTGCCTATCATTGATGTTTAATATCTGACTGCTCCTACGCTAACAAAATAACCTAGCTTTTTTTTATTGCGTTTTAATATTCTTTGAGAAATTCCTTATGTTCTATTGGTAATTCAAACCTCGTAAATTGTTAGATAACCCCACATGCAAACATCTTCACTACTAAATTCTGACTGCATCCTTCTGCGAAAGAAATAACCAGACAGTTTTACTTTTTTTATACCTTTTATAACTTTTTAAAGAATTTGTATTCCGTGGTCAGTGATGGGTTGGGTGGGTGCGGTAAACCCATTCACCAAGAAGTTTACGATTTTTACTATGTGACTACATCCCTGCGCCAAAAAATAACCTGACATTCTTAGTGTGTTTTAATATACTTTAAACTAGTTCTTGAAGGATTGCTACTATATAACATTCTAAGTGGTGGGTTGGAAAACCATTTGACACCGCTATGTTTATTACATGACTGCATCCTTCCGCAAGAAAAATAACCTAACATGTTTTTACAAAGATTACATTATGGGGAGATAGTACCATTTAGTGCCGTGTCCAGGATTTTATTTCAAAAGGAAAGTAGTCTGAAGGGCGTGAGAATCGAAGGAAATACTAACCCTGAAATTGACCTGAGTGAAAAGAGCCTCTCGGGGTTAGGAACCCTGAAATCAAAACCAAAGAGCTTTCAATTATCTATCCTTTAAAAAACACGTCGGTTTTCTAAAAACAATATTATAATGAGAAACACTGTTGTCTGAAAAAAGAACATAAGACAGTAAGAAGAAGTGGGCATTTGTGAAAAAGTATTATAACCACAAAAAATTTTGAAATTTTGAGTCACATTCCTATACTTCGTTTTAAGAAAATCTAAAGAGATTTTGGATTTATGGGATTCTGGATTTTGTGGAGGCAAGGTAATTTTGAAAAATTTTTGGTACAACCAAAAATTTACGGATCAAAGATATTTACCAAAAATCCATTTTTAAGAACAAAATGTTTTAAGCTTTAGTTTCCTTAATAATATTAAAAAATAGCTGTCTTGATCAAATATAGGCTGGCTCGGTATGTAACCCATTTTCATATTTTCGCGCGAGCATTATCTTTGTAAGATCTTTAATTGCGGATGTTTTTACGCTTTGCTCAATGAATTTTTTAAGCATTAAGTAAAAGATGATATTTTTTTGTTTTCCGTCTCAATTTAATTGTTTGTGTTAAAAACTCAGTAATATTTTAAAGGCGTGGGCATGAAATTAAAACAAAAAAATACAAAAGAAAAACAAGTTTTAAAAACAATAAATTTTAAAAGGATATTAATATATTATAATTTTTAATATAAAATATTCGATTTAATTTAAATTTAAACTTTATAGCTGCCTATAAATCAAACGCGCAAACAAATTTTTATAACTACATTGCAGTACAACAAAATTCGATCGATTCTCAGGTGGTTCTCAGGTGCGTTCATACTTATGACAAAACGTCCTTTGAACAAAGTCCAAAGGACGTTTTCACCTACGTTTATACGCTGTATTTGTCCTTTGGAATTTGTCCAAAAGACGTTTTGTCATAAGTATGAACGCACCCTAAAACATTCACCCCCATACTTCTGGACAGTCGGCGTTTCCTTGGAACGAATCTCTGGGTGTGCAACAGATACATCACTGAAAGACTCTACATGTGCTTAGATTTTAAATTTTTGGACTTGAACCTTTTTGTAAATAACTTTTTTTATACAATTACAATACAATCAATTTTGGTTGTATCAATGTTTTTTCATAGTTTAAAAAAATTTTTTTTTTTGAAAATTTTATAGCATAACAAAATTTCACTCAGTACTAAAATTTCATATTTTTTTTGATTTTTTTTTACATAATATTAAAACAAGTGAAGAAATATTTTTACCACTTAATTTCCACATATAGCGCTAAGTAACTAGGCAAAAAAAAAAGAAATTTATACTAGAGTTATGAGAGAAATTATACTATATTAGTGATTGAAAAAGTAACGTGCTTCAGATCTTTTATGCCAATAAATATTTTTATAATAAAGCTGGAAGAATAATATTTTATCAAATTAATTAAGTGATTAGTTGCTAATAAATAGACAAAAAAAAACGTAACATTCATAAAGCATTATTAGGTTGGTTATAAAAGTAAAAAAATATATTACAATAATAAATTTTAGGCAGAGTACACCAAAGACATTTAATTGATAAGTGAATTGGTACTCTTTTTATTTATCAATCATTGAACCTGTTGTAAATGTAACAAGTTGTCGTAATTGCATAATTACAGACCAAATGCACCTGATTTGGCTAATTATTTGTAATATAATGTTAAATATTAAATAAATAGTAATGAAAAAAAATTCGAATACAAATTGATTCATTGAAAACTTATTATTTTTCATACAAATATTGTTGTATGACTGTTAATTTTTTTAGGTTATTTAATAATATCTAATCAGTTAATCAATTTAATAAAATATTATCGTTCTAGCTTTATTATAAAAATATTTATTGACATATAAAAACTTACATACCACTTACTACTTACCAATATTGACATATCAATTGGTTCTATTGCAAACTTCGGGAGCTTAGTAAACAGAAAAGAAAGGTTTTGCTTTGGTATTCTGCTGATGGTGATCCCTTTTTGTTCGACATCACTCTTAAGGCTCCCTAAAGGTTTCAAAATAGGATATTCGACATCCCCTAAAGGTGTAAAAATAGGATATTATGCGACTTAATTATCATTGTAGTAAACTAAAGCTTATACCTAGTATAAAAATTTTGTGTATGAATACAAGAATCCTTGCTAACTCCTTAGGCGAGCTTGATGTTCTGATTTCAGGAGATGACCTTATCTATGGTGCTGTTGATATCTGCTTTATTTGTGAAACATGGCTCACTGAAATAACTACTAATGAAATGATCATCAAAAATAGAGAATTTAATGTTTATTGAAGGGATCGACAGCAGAGGCGAGGAGGTGGAGTAGTTCCATTAATTAAAAATATTTTTAGAGTAATTGAAGTTGAAATGGAAGAAAAGTATGATGCAATAGAACTAGTAGCGATTGACATTTTTCTACAGAAGTCATCTAAACTGAGATTCATTGGTATTTACAGAGAACCTAGTACTAGCAAAGAAAAAGACAATCTAATATTTGAGCTAATCAGGAATTTAACAGAAAACTAGGAACCATTGTTTTAACTGGAGATTTCACTCTGCCAGAGGTAGATTGGTCTTCAGATAAAATAATTTCAAACACGCAAAATAAAAATAATTGGTTTAAGTTTCTTATTGAGCAAGGTATGTATCAGCTTGTTTCACAACCAACTCGTGAAAATAATTATCTGGATCTTTTGTTCACAAACGATAGAGAAATTTTCAGTAATGTTCTGTTGCGCCCAGTTTTTCACAATCAGACCATGACACTATTTTATCTGAAATTAATCTTAAAATGTTTGACAGTCCTTAAAATAAGATTCAAAACTACATACCTGATTTTTTAAAAGCAGATTATGACTTGCTAAGTTTATACTTATCTACAATCAACTGTAAAATTTTATTTGAGGAATGTGGCATAGTAGAAAATGCTTGGCAGAGATTCAAGGATATTTTGTTGTTAGGAATCAATAGACATGTCTCTGGAAAAAAAATTATTTACAAACAAGAAAAAAATTGTACAATATCCAATACATATAAGAAAACCACAAAATCAAAAGAAAAAAAATTTTAAATTCAGGGGGTTTAAACAATTTTTATAAATTTATTAATAGTAAAATTTAAACAAAACAAACTATCCACCAATTAAAAGAGACGATGGGACTTTTGTAACTGAAAAGTTTGAAAAAGTTGAACTTTTTGGAAATTATTTTGCTTCTGTTTTCACTGATGATGATAATACTTTTCCCAATTTTAATCCATCAAATATTGGGAAGTTGAATAACATGGTATTTACCCCAAAAAAGGTATTTAAAGCCCCAAAAATACTCCCAAACAAATTGTCTTGAACACCGGACTGTTTTCCAGCTTACTTTTTAAAACGCTTTTTAAAAGTTATTAATGAACCCTAGCAATAATCTTTCAGATGTCTTTTGATTTTGGAGAATTACCATTTGATTGGAAAATAGCTATATTAAACTTACTGTTTAGAAAAGTCACCAAAAGCCTAAAAAAATTATCGTCCAATTTCACTTACATCTTTTTCTTGTAAACTAATGGAACAGTTTTTCAAAAAGAACTTCTTGTCTTTTTCCATATTATTTTGTCAAGGTTTCAACATGGTTTTAAGGCAAAAAGTTCTACAATAACACAGCTGTTGGAAACTTTTAATTGTTGGACACAGGCACTAAAAGATAAACTTCTAATTGATGTCATTTACTTGGATTTTTGGATTTTTCAAGGCCTTTGACACCGTGTCACATCAAAAATTGTTATATAAGCTAGAAAAATAAAGTGTTTCTGATAAAATTTTAAAACTGGACTAAAGAATTTTTAGTTGGGCGGGAAATTAAAGTTGTAATTAATGACTCAGTATCCAAATCATATAAAAAGTTCAGTTTCTTAGGGTTCTGCTTTGGGTCCATTTCTTTTTCTTATTTATATTAATAATTTTGTTGATTGTGTTAAGTACTCACAAATTAGACTCTTTGCAGATGATATAAAGTTGTTTGCAAAATCTTTATCTAAAGATTACCACATTAAAACCTTAAGACTTCAAAAAAATTTAGATAGAATACACAGCTGGTCACAAGACTGGCAACTGCAAATATCAGATCATAAATGTGAAGTTCTTCATATTCGAAATCATAGCAAAAAGTTAATTTGTAAATATAAGCTTGGTAATAACGTACTTGCAACTACAGAATTGGTGCGTGACCTAGGTTTTTATATATCCCATGATATGAAATTCTCTAAACACTGTGAAATCACAGCAGGCGGTTGTTTTATAAATGCAAGTTGTTACCTGTTAGTTATGAACAAAGACAGGATTACCTAGGTTTAGAAAGATTAAAGGACCTAGAGACAAAATTGATTTATATGAGTAATTTAAAATTATACATAGCTTAAACAATTTGCAAGCCAATGATTTTTTTAAGTTTAACCTGCAGTCCACCCGTGGTCATCCCTTTAAATTGACTATTGAAGATAGCCGAATTAATGCAAGGAATTTTTTTTACAAATAGGGTGGTCACACCTTGGAACAATCTACTCCCATCTCAAGTAATTGTCGATTCTTTGGATGCATTCAAGAAAAGTTTTAAAACTAACTTAAATAAGCGCGGTTTTTGAGCCTTTAAAGTCATTTCAGATAGCTATGTTCGTTGATATTTTGTTAGAATCGTATTTTATATTGGCGGCAAATAAGTCGCAGATTTTATGTTGTTGATGAAAAAAAGAAAAAAAAGAAAGAAAAAGAGAAAAAAATGAAATGATGAAACAGTAGAATTAAACTATGCATGCATATAATATTAATTCTGTTATCTGATCATTAAAGAAAAATCTTTCATTAATGATTGTTTATAGTAACATAATACCACTACCAATTTCCATTTTTTGCTTCATAGTTTAGCGCTATATCTGTAAATAAAGTGGTAAAAATATTTCGTTATTCGTGTTATTATTTTTAAAAAAAACTCGGAAAAATGCGAAATTTTAGTACTGGGCGAGATGTATTATGCTATAAAATTTTCAAAAACCTATTTTGAAAACTCAAAAATACATTAATACAATTAAAAGCACCTAATTTTATGAAAAAAAATTGTTTACAAAAAGTTTTTATCCCGAAAATTTTTTGAGCACACGTAGATTCTGCCAGTGATGTTGTTTGTTGCACACCCGCTCCCAAAACTTGTTAGGAGTATATAAGGGTTCATGGCTAAAATGAGGTTCTATAAAAGAACGGCAGGTTTTTTCACTTGGAAACGAAAGGTGGCCTAAATTATCGTAATCTGAAAATTACGGTAACTTCGGGCACTGATTACGGTAATTTGTATAATGCATGGCAAACTTCTTTCTAAGAAACTGTAAGAACATGAAAATTAACAATTTTCACGATAGTAAGAAAACTCCTCCCATTTAAAAGGAAATTGTTGAGTGTTAAAGACCTTTTCAGAGTGATGTCCTTATAAATTCATTTTTAACCAATTAGGGCTTGGAAAAAAATGGAGATCTTTTATCTATTGGAGATTTAATTTTTCCCAAGCGCTAATTGGCTAAAAGTGATTCGAACAGTTCCTTCCACAATCTTTCACACAGAGCAAAACATATTTAAATACACTTGAGAGCCCCTAAAATCCTTATGTGTTAGCATCTAATATTCGTTAAATTAAAGTTATATATTTAAAGTTATATATATATATGCCTTTTAAAGTTGATGCAGTTCAAACACCGAAGGAAAAATTCAGAAAATCACAAAAATGCACCTTTTTTTATGAAAATGTTGATTAAAAAAATTTACACGAATAAAAAACTTTGCAAAACATGCATCCTGTTACTTTGAATTTAATATTTTGTTGTATGTTTTAAAAATAACCTAATTTTCTAACATCCTAAATTAGTGGCTGATCCTAAAGTCGGGAGAAGTTAAGTCACGTACTTTACCAAACATGCATCCTGTTACTTTAAATTTAATATTTTCTTGTGTTTTAAACATAAACTAATTTTCTAACATCCTAAATCAGTGGCCAATCCTAATACCCGGTCGAACTTAAGTCACGTACCCTACTTTTTTGACGTTTCCTGTGCGGTTGCAGTATAGATGGCGCTAGGAACTGGTGCAATGTCCGCCACTAATTAGAAACCCAGCACAGCCTTCTGCTGTTATTGTGCAGTTTCTATGGGGGCTGTCTTCTGTCTGTATAAATTTTATTGTTGCCGGAAGATTGTTATTGTGCGGTCACGAGTTTTTATTTTCTTATTTTTTAATTTATTATTGTGATCAATAAATCAATAATAAGGATCTAAATGAAAAAAGTGGCCCCTAAGAATGTTGCGTTATTCTTTATTTTTTCTAATGAATCATTTTTTAAATCAATCACTAACAAAGGAGGAATATTGACTTTAAGAATTGAGCGTTAGAAAAATAAAGAAGAAGAAGATTAACACTTATTTAAAAATTTACCCACGTTCTCTAATTATGGTTGACACGGCGCCGGACTAACTCGCCCTGTGGCGCTTCGGCCCCACCCATGATTTGTGTATTTCCGATATATTTTTTTGAAAAATTAGTCACCAGTAGGGAGGTTTTGTAATTTATTTTAGATGGGTTTCGAAACGAGCTAAGAATACATCCCTGTTAATTCAAACTTAAATCTTAAATGGGAAAATGTACGAACAAATTTGCGAAAATGAAGGTGTGTATGCACGGACTTTAACTTCCTTGATCAAAGCTCTGTTTATTTTTCTTTTACTTGGGAGTTAGGGTTTTTGAAGCACTTTTTTGGCTGGAAAATGCACTCATTGGTTTGCTTTGAATCTAACTAATTGATTTATGATCAATCAGATAAATGTAAGAATTTCATTAATATTATCAATTGAACTTCTTTTGAATTTTTCGAAAACTTTTAGGATAAGCCATTGTACCTTTTTTATATATGTGCAAAGTGAATTATTTATATCTTACTTAGATATTTATATCCAGATTCTAATTACAAATACAGAAATAAACCCTTAGCTGTGAAAACTATAGCAATAGTAATTTTCAATAATTCTCAGTAATGACCTCATATTTTTAGATTTTACCTCCGCAGCTGTTTCTTGATCTAAGCTCACGTGTTCCTAAGCCTAAGAAAAACCTAAAAAAACAACCTAAGCTTTTGATACGCAGTTGTTTGATAAAATTAGCTTGTTTTTTTAGGTTTTGCTTGGGCTTAGGAATATGTAAGCTTTGGTTAGGAAACAGCTGCAGGGGTTCAATCTGCACAGGTTATGTTAGCCGTTAATATTAGTCATTACTGAGAATTACTGAAAATTCCTATTACTGAGAATAGCAAACGCCTTTACATTTTTATATTCTTTGTGTTGTGACGTCCATGCAGATCTATGGAACATAGTTTCATGGAGGGTAAAGTCGAAGTGTGAAGTAAAGCAGGTTACCAGTAGCCCCTTTGGGGCTATTTTTAGCCCCTTTTGTAGGTTGATAGCCCCAAAAATTTGGAAATAGCCCTTAGCCCTTTTTTAGCCCTTTGTCCCAAAAATAGCCCCTTTTTGGGTTAGGTTCAATAAAAATAAAACGGAAAGTCATCCTAAAATTGTGATAAAATCATCACTCTTTAGTAATAAAGTACACTTATCATGATTAAATATATATATATATATATATTAATTTTGAGGTTTTGTTAGTTGTTAAGATTTCTCGTACGGCTTGCTGTCCGTGATTTAACTTTGGTTGCTTATGATTTTGCTTATGATATAATTTAGAAAATGAATTTTTTTAGTAAACTTTCATATCAATTGTTTTTTTAAATTTTAACCTTATTAAAAACTTTATTTGTTCCTTGTTAATATAAAAAATGTTGTGGAATTACAATCTAAAAAGTGTCTCCCATTGCCTCCCAAGCTGTTATGCTTCCCTTATCCTTTCAAATTTAAAAATTAAAAAAAATTGTTTGCACCTTCAGAATTTTTTTTTTAAATTTTGACCCTATTGAAAAATTTAATTGGGTATTAGTGCTTAGTTAAAAATGTTTTACTGTTAAATTACAATCTACAAAGTGGCTGCCAAGCCTGCCATTGCCCCGTAGCCTAAGCCATACATCACATGGGAAAGTTGGTCTAAAGTAAGGGAGGAAGGGGGGAGGGTTTAACCCAGCACTTTTACCCATATAGTTTTTTCTACAGGAGTGCATAATACTCATATCGGCTTTTTTTATTTTGAAAAAATATGTAAAAAACGCTAATTTTAGGTCAAAAATGCTTTTTATAGCAATTTTAGCATTTTATTGCTTAAAACACTCATTTTGCCCGTCAAAATGAGTGTTTTAACCAATTTACCCTAAAAAAAGTTCGAAGTAGTTGAGTTAAAACTAAGAAATCATTTTGTAAACATTTATTTTTTCTAGTTTTCATTTTCTCGTCTCATCCCCGCACATCTGAGTGGTGGGTGGGGGTTTAAACCACCTTCCCAGAATTTTGGGGAGAGGGTTTAAATCCCCTCGCCTTGAATCCCCTAATGGCCATGTATGCCCTAAGCTGTTATATATGCTGCCCAAATTTTTCTTTCACATTTAATATTTTAAAAAATTGCATCCCCAGAAGCTTTTTTTTAAATATAAATTTCATCTTATTGAAAAAAATTATTTGTTCCGTGCTTATTTACAAAATGTTTTTAGGGTGAAATTAAAGAGAGAGAGAGAGAGAGATTTATTTTCTAG
>JASAMX010029156.1:0-19675 GCA_030248175.1 Microlaimidae sp. YZB2_3
AATTGCTGGCTTTCTTATTTTGTCATAAAAGAGAACGCTTTGAAAACGTAGAACTTAAGGTTAGAGGAAAAACGAGGGAATGAAATGGGGTATGAAGACAGGCAGAAGACATACCAACTTTCCTTTTTTTGAAAACATGCTGGAACAACAGTCTCCATTGGCTGGACAAATCGTGGTCCATGACTGGATTTTATGCTTAAAAAAATCAAAAACTTGCTTTAAAATATTCTAATTTAAAATAATCTTGAGTTAAACTAAAATTATTTATAATTAAAAATGTTAGATTTTTTATATTTTTGTTGTTGAATTGGGTTTTTTTACAAAATTTTAGTATAAGCGTGTAAACTTTAAAAACCTGCAAAAACATGCAAAAACCTGCAAAAACATGCGGTAAAATAATATAATTAAAATCAAATTAAATTGAAAGGAAAATTGTTTTAAGCATAAATTTGTAAAAATAGTTGTTTTTTTATAAATATTAGGTTTTTTTATAAATATTGCCTTAAATTCAAGTATAAATATTTAAATTTACATAACTTTTATAAAACATCCAAAAAAATTCAAAAACCTCAAAAAACATCCAAAAACATCCCATAAAAACATCCCAACTTCCTGGATGTGGAAGACATGCGGGAACGCATGCTGGCTTTCAGCTGGCTCCCGGAATTGCTGGATTTCCTGTTTTAGCTGCCTTATTTGTTAAAGGAAACGCGTAGTAATTAAGGTTATTGGAAAAACGAATTAAAAAACGCATTTAAATTCTAATCAAATTTATTTTAATATCAAAACTAATAGAAAATTATATTTCATTAGTTTTTAGCTATTTTCATGAATACTTATTGTCATTTTTGATTAAAAACCGAATAAAAGCGAAAGTCAGCGGGAAATCCGGCGGGAAGACATTCGAGAAAGCATGACAACTTCCCCGCGGTTAGATTTTTATTATTGAGAATAGCAAACGAAACGCCCAAAAATTTTTACGTTCCCATAATATTTTAGTTCATGAATTATAACTGCATGAACATTTTAGTACATGCATTGAGGTTTTTTCTAGGAAAGTTTTATAGGTTTCCGGAGTTTTCGTCTCTTACATTTGGTCTTTAAACATCTCGTTTTTGGAAAACTTGCTTTTTGGGTGAAATTTTGGATGTTCGAAGGTCGTGTTTTTTGGGTTTTGGTATGGTTAAAGTTATTGAAAAGAGTTGCTGTAAAAACAAATATTCTGCAACTAAAACCGTTGATTTAAAGACCTTTTTCTAAGCGTAAGCAAAACAAAAATCAAGCAAACTTTATTATAATAAATCTTTTATTCGCGCGACAACTGTTTTTTTGTTGAGTGAAAAACTTTTGGAAAGTTCTAGTTCACAAAATCAAACACAAACGCGAGTTTTCCAAAGACAAGATGTTTAAAGGGTTCCCGGAAATTTCGTGTTTTACAATACGTCTTTCAACATCTCGTCTTCTACAACTCGTCTTCGGAAAACTCATCTTTTAACATAACGTATTTGAAAAACTCGTCTTTTGGATGCGATTTTGTAAACGCACTTATCAAAAGACAACTTTATCCGATTTTTGAGTAAAACAATGTATTCAAAGCCTTTTTTTATCTAAAGTTTAAGCAAAAGCAAAAGATCAAGCAAAATTTTTATCATGATAAACTTTTATTTAATGATTTATTCAAAAAACTGAGAACCTAAGCCTAAGCAAATCCTAAAAATAAATCAAAAGTTTATCATGGTAAATTTGTATCTTAATGATGCTTTTTGAACTGAAAAGTAAAAACCTTATTTATTTCCTAAGACTAACCTAAGCAAAATACAAAAATCAAATAAATTTTTATCATTGGGATGAAAACTCGCATTTTTAAAAGTACATTAACAAAATCGCATCCAAAAGACTAGTTTTCCGAAGAAGAGATGTTTAAAAGACAAGTTTTCCGAAGACGAGAAGTAGAAGACGAGATATTGAAGAGACGAGATGTAGAAGACGAAATTTTGAGACACTGTTTAAAGACGAAATGTAAAAGAAAGAGACTTCCACAAACAGGTTTTATAAAGCCTATTTTAAAAAAGTTTCTTTATTTTATAAAGCAGGATACGCACTGCCGATGTTACTCAGCAGCAACTCCGCAACCAATTACTCTAGATACAACAATATTAACAAATATTAATATTATCACAATGTAGCTTGTCTCAGTCGGGACTCGATTCAAGGACCTTTAATAAGCAAGACGTGCGTTCTTCCACTGTGCAAACTTCGATTCGGTTTACCTCGACAGTCTTTTCCTACTCCAAGCCTACGTGTTTCCAAGCTTAACCGAAGCCTAACAATCACGCTAAACTTTCGTCGCGCCCTCATTTGATATTTCAGCAGTTTTTGCGCGGTTTTCCAAAAAAAAAAAAATTAAGGTGCTTCGACAGTTGCGAACACACTTTTCAACCAAAACGTATGCAAGTTATTCCTTAAATGACTTTCATGAATTGTATAGGTCCTTAAAACGGGGGTGCATTAAATTAAACTTTCTGGTATCCGAAATTGTTTAAAAAACCATAGAAGTTATCAATTTTCGTTAAAATAGCGTTCATTCGTTGAAAGTGATTCTATTAGCGTCTTAACTCTCTATTCTTTTGGCTTTTTAGAGGCATTTAACACTAAATAAGCATTTGGGTATCTGCCTAACTTCGAACCTTTATAAGGAATTTGTTCTCAAGACCTCCAGCAACTAAAGGTAGTTTTGAAAGCCCTGTTTATTAGCAAAAAGTTTTTTAAGCACAACGTAGTTAACCGTTTGCGATTTTTGAGGCAACAAAACGTGTCTCAAACACGGAAAAAGGAAATCTCCAGTGCAGTTTAGGACTCAAAAGGAAGGACGAGACTTCCGCCCAGTTACACTAAGAAACGAGCCGCCATACAACTTCTGCGTCTGAGCCGTTTTTTTAACAATATTCTGAGAAGCATATTTTGGATGGGTTTGAGCTTTGCAAATCGAATTCCAAAATGACCAAAGTGACTTGCGTTTTTTTTCAATGTATCAAAAGCGTTTGATACTGATCCACATAATCGATTTAACAATATTTTGAGAAGCATATTTTGGATGGGTTTGAGCTTTTCAAATCGAATTCCAAAATGACCAAAGTGGCTTGCGTTTTTTTTCAATGTATCAAAAGCGTTTGATACTGATCCACATAATCGATTTAACAATATTTTGAGAAGCATATTTTGGATGGGTTTGAGCTTTTCAAATCGAATTCCAAAATGACCAAAGTGGCTTGCGTTTTTTTTTCAATGTATCAAAAGCGTTTGATACTGATCCACATAATCGATTTAACAATATTTTGAGAAGCATATTTTGGATGGGTTTGAGCTTTGCAAATCGAATTCCAAAATGACCAAAGTGGCTTGCGTTTTTTTCAATGTATCAAAAGCGTTTGATACTGATCCACATAATCGATTTAACAATATTTTGAGAAGCATATTTTGGATGGGTTTGAGCTTTGCAAATCGAATTCCAAAATGACCAAAGTGACTTGCGTTTTTTTCAATGTATCAAAAGCGTTTGATACTGTTCCACATAATCGATTTAACAATATTTTGAGAAGCATATTTTGGATGGGTTTGAGCTATGCAAATCGAATTCCAAAATGACCAAAGTGGCTTGCGTTTTTTTCAATGTATTAAAAGCGTTTGATACTGTTCCACATAATCGATTTAACAATATTTTGAGAAGCATATTTTGGATGGGTTTGAGCTTTGCAAATCGAATTCCAAAATGACCAAAGTGGCTTGTGTTTTTTTTTCAATGTATCAAAAGCGTTTGATACTGTTCCACATAATCGACTTTTAAAATGTTTGAAAGAACAGCTAAACTTACCACCAGTAATTTTGCAATGGGTGCAGTTTTATTTGCATAATTGTAAATACCAAGTTAAACAGAAAAGACATTTTCAGATAAAAGAACTATGTTATCAGGAGTTCCGCAAGGATCAAAACTTGGTCCCTTATTTTCATTGCCTATATTAATTCCATTTCTAACTTACAATTATTCCTATCAACAAAAATGATACTATTTGCCGACGATTTAGCGATTTGCAAGCCTATTTTAACGGAAAATTGTGAAACGGATTTAAACAATGATATTTATTTAATTTATAATCAGTCAAACAATTATTCTTAAATTTAAATCCACAAAAAACGAAATATGTACAGTTCAATTTGTATAGGCGACCTCAGACTTCCCTGTCCCTTAAAATACAACATACACCAATTAATAAGAGAGTGCAGCCATTCTTATCTTGGCCTTATTTTTGATGAAAAACTGAATTGGGTAGTTCATGTGGCCAGAAAATCTTCAAACCTTAAAAGATCGATTTCAGCATTAAATTTAATTTTTGGCAAAAAGTTTTGCTGTGGACAAGCTCTTAAAGATCTACAATCACCAATTGTTTCCATCATTATCATATGGCTTATCGGTTTACTATCCACAATACGTTAAATATCGAATTGCCTTTGAAAAAACGCAGCGTTTTGCACTGAGAACCATTCTTAGAAATCATCATTGCAACTATAAAGAACGTTTGCAAGCCTCCAACTGCCTTCCAATTGCCTATACTGCTCTTAGCTTCCGTGCTCGTTTAATCTATGTTTATCACCATGGTTTCCGACACTAGCAGGAGTATTTTCAACTTCAGCA
This sequence comes from Microlaimidae sp. YZB2_3, assembly GCA_030248175.1. Taxonomy (NCBI): domain Eukaryota; kingdom Metazoa; phylum Nematoda; class Chromadorea; order Desmodorida; family Microlaimidae; species Microlaimidae sp. YZB2_3. Next base: position 4,691 of record JASAMX010029156.1, read on the forward strand.
AAATCTTCAGCTTCGGCGGGCACAGCGTTTGGAGCAGCATCCTCAACAGTACGATATTCCTTTTGTCCGCTTAGATCGTTCCGATTCATCAAGCATACGCGAATCAATCAGAATATAGAATTCACTCCCAGAGAATATCATTGAATTCAATAAAAACAATTTTTTTAAATATGTAAAAAATCTTCAAAACATTCAGCAAATAGCAGCTGAATCTCCACAATATTATGGTTTTGATAACATCTAAATGATCTTCTAGTTCTTTGATACTTTTATCAGTGTATAATTTTTTTGACGTTTTATTGTAGTAATTTATTGCAGTATTATTCACACTAATATTTATATTCTAGAGTATTTAAGGTAAAATTTAATTTATTTAATTGGGGGTTGGGGGCACTGTATTAAACCCATAAGGTTTACTTTAACACGAAAGGGGTATGTGGTCTTATTGCATTAAATTATGCCTTCACTACTCCTGCATTTTGGCAAATATAATAATAATAATCATAATAATAATAATAATCATAATAATAATAATAACCATCGCAAATGGCTAAACTGCTCATTATTTTAAATTAACATGTAAGTATTTTCGGCATACGATTTAATTACTATAAAATCCCACATTATCATATCTACTTTAATAATAGCGCAATGCGTTCTCAAGTTGGGAGCCTCTTTCTTTCTTGTTTGTTCATCCTACTTCGTTCAGTTACGTATCTTGCTACAAGATCTGAAATATCACATATATTATTTTAAGCAAAATCTAAAAGAATCAATCTGACAGCTTGGAATGGGGGTGCTTAAAATAGTAATTTATTGCAGAAAGCCAGTCTTAAAAGAGGGCTTTCTGAAGAAGAAATATAGAAGACGAAAATTCTGGAATCCTTTCTTACCTTATCTTTGGTTTAAAATAATAAATTCAATGTCACGTGAGCTTTTTCAATGAAGTTATTTTTGTAATTTCCTGTGATTTATCAAAAACATATAACCCAAAAACAATTCCGATAATACATTAAGTTTTTGAATAAAATTGTGCAAGAAAAAACGTAATATTTTTAACGCACGCGACTTCTGTGCATATACCACTGATTTCTCGTGCAGATATTTGTCTTGCTCCTTTGGCTTTTTTGTGTATTGCATTTTAATTGCGAAAATTGGAATAGCATTTTAATTGTGAAAATTGGAACGGAATGGAATTGGAATTGCGAAAATATGCGCTGCAAAACACTAACACTAAAAACACTAACACTAACACTAACACTAAAAAAATTGCAACAGTGCTGTGTGATTAGATCAATGTATAAACAAATCATTATCGTATGGTAGAAATTTTTATTTAGTGAGCAGCTGCCCAAATAAATGCAAATTTCCTATAGTCCACATAATGTCCATCTCAGACTAGTCCACATCTTTTTTGTCTAAACATATGCCCAGGGAATAATCGCCCTTTTTTCTTCCTCTATTCTTAGAGCATTTTTCAAGGCTAGTCTACCACTTTTTTGAATAAAATTAAAAAAACAGCCTAATAAACTGTAGTTTTAGCTGCGCAATGACATATGTTTATAATCATTCCGTTGCCAATATATACTTTTTTAAAAATTTTAATATTATCAATAGAACACATATTATTTATCAATAAAAAGTAGTTCCTAAGAAGTATTGCGCAATTTTTTACTATTTACAAGGAACCTATGTTTGTTTTTTTTGATCAATCAGTAACAAGGGAGAAATACTGGTTTTAAGATATAAGCGTTTGAAAAATAATATATTATTAATAAGGAGAAAAAATAACATAATACTATATTGATTATAGTTCTTTAATTATAGTTTGCGCGGTGACGTGGGGCTTAGTCTCCATGTGGCGCTCCCGCGTTACCGATACTTCGTTTATAATAAAAACAAAAAATAATAATAAGAAGAAGATGAATTTTAATTACAATACTTACACACGTTGTTTAATTATAGGTAGTGCGTTGCTGTGGCGCTCAAGACAAAGTTTACCTACGTTCTCTAAATATAGTTGGCGCGATGGCGTGCGCCAATGATTGCAATTATATTTTTTAAAGTAAAACTAATAATAAGAAGAAGATAAAAAACATGAATTACAAAATTTATTCACGTTCTCTAAGTATATTTGGCGTGGTGCCATGAGTTTAATTGCAGTGTGGCACCCCCGCACCAACGATGATTGGAATTATATTTCTTGAAATATAAATAATAATAAGAAGAAAAAGATGATAAGCGTAATTACAAAATTTACCACGTGCTCTGCTTATAGTTGTCGCGGTGCCGTGGGGCTAAATCGCAGTGGGCGCTCCCGCGCCACATATGATTGCAATTATTTTTTGGAATAAAAAAATTAGAAGAAGAAGAGGATGATAAACATAAATTACAAATTTTATCCAGATTCTCTGATTATAGTTGGTGTGGTACCAAAGGGTTAAATCGCCACGTGAACGATGAAAGAATATTGATTTTAAAATAATGAGCGTTAGAAATATAATAATAAATAGAAGAATATGAACACAAATTACTAAAAATTTTCTCAACGTTCTCTAATTATAGTGTGCGCGGTGCTGTGGGGCTAAACCGCCGCGTGGCGCTTACGCGCCACCTACATTTATTATTATTTTTTTTAATAAAACTTTGAATTAATTTTGTCATCACTAATAAAAGAATTAAAAAAAGTACTCTGTTTTTTATGCCGTTTTTCCGCGCGGTGTAAACAGATGGCGCTGGGAACTGGTTCCGTTTCTGCCACCAATTAAAACCGGTCTGCTTTTTTTGCGCGGTTTCTATGAGGGGCTGTTTGTTGTCTGCTCTGTACAATACTTATTGTTGCCGAAAGGCTGTTATTGTGCGGTTGGTAGTTTTTATTTGTTTACTTTTTCAATTTATTATTTTAATCAATAAATCGATAACAAGGACCTAAATGAAAAGAGTGGCTCCTAAGAAAGTTGCGTAATTTTTTCTTCTTTTCAATGAGCCCATGTTTATTTTTGATCAATCAGTAACGAAGGAGGAATATCGATTTTAAGAATTGAGCATTAGAATAATAACAATAATAATAATAAGAAGAAGGAGATGAACATGAATCTCAAAATTTACCCACGTTCTCTAATTATAGTTGCCGCGGCGCTACAGGGGCTAAATCGCCCTGTGGCGCACCCGCGCCACCCATGATACTATGGTTGAATTATATCTGGCTGACGCTGAAAATTAGAATGCAGACATGAAGGGACCAATTAAAATTGTGCGGTAATGACGTTTTTTATAAAAACACCAATAAGAACGCAGATTTTTTTTAAATTCCACCTTTTTACAAAAAATACAAAAATTAATCAACTTTAGCCCTTAAAAAATTTGCATTTAGGTTACAAATTAGGTATTTTAATAAGTAATTATTAAAATACAGTTTTTAATCTTTGTTATTAATACGCCTTAGTGAAAAATTTTGAATGTGTTTGTTGTTAAATAGACGATTCAATACTGCAAATCTCGCGGTCACCTAGATTTTTTTTGCCTATAATTTTTTGTTGAAAAAAAATTACATTTGGCGTCTTATGGGCGGTATAAAAATACTAGATTGGCTCAAAAAAATGGTCTGACCACGCAGAGTTCCTCGCCAAAACAAACAAACCCAGTTCGAATAGATCCTGATCAAAATTTTAGGAATTCCAGTGTATTTTTAGCAATAAACTTAAAAATGCTAAAATACAAAGGAAACCGTAACTTAATTTTTTAAATTTATTTAAAAAAATGTTTTAATATCTCTAAATTTTAAAGCAATTTTAACATCACCTAAAATATATTTTAAGCAAATGTCCAATTACAATAAGAGTTTTACAGAAAAACTCACACATGAGCGAAGTTAATAATAACAATCACGAGTTTCTGCTAATTTCTGCTACCCAGCGGTTTTGTAAAAGTGTCAGAAAAAACGAGTTTTGGTGTAATAAATATCTCTGTGCGAGAAAATCTTTATTGAGTGAACAAAAAGTAGCTTGGGAGTGAAAATTTACATGTTCAGCGTTTCTTGTTAAATTTAGGTGAAAAATTTACTGTACAGGCAAAAATTGTTCGTTATATATTATTGATATAAGTAATGATATTATAATAACTTTAATATTTATTGTACGGCTTATGGATAAATGTCTATTTTCAAAATCTCATCTTGTAAACAAAGTCTACAAATGGTTTTTAATTACAAGAAATTTTTCAAATTTTTAGAATAAAGATTCACGAGTAAAATAAGGTATCTTAATTAGAAAAAGGTCTTACGGTTGATTTATATTGATTTATATTGTTTAATTGGTCTTACAAACTTAGGAGGTCAGCGAAATATAAATCAACCGTAAGACCTTTTTTTAATTAAGATACCTTATTTTACTCGTGAATCTTTATTCTAAAAATTAAAAAAATTCTTGTAATTAAAAACCATTTGTAGACTTTGTTTACAAGATGAGATTTTGAAAATAGATATTTATCCATAAGCCGTTCAATGAATATTAAAGTTATTATAATATCATTACTTATATCAATAATATATAACCAACAATTTTTGCCTGTACAGTAAATTTTTTACCTAAATTTAACAAGAAACGCTGAACATGTAAATTTTCACTCCCAAGCTACTTTTTGTTCACTCAATAAAGATTTTCTCGCACAGAGATATTTATTACACCAAAACTCGTTTTTTCTGACACTTTTACAAAACCGCTGGGTAGCAGAAATTAGCAGAAACTCGTGATTGTTATTATTAACTTCGCTCATGTGTGAGTTTTTGTGTAAAACTCTTATTGTAATTGGACATTTGCTTAAAATATATTTTAGGTGATGTTAAAATTGCTTTAAAATTTAGAGATATTAAAACATTTTTTTAAATAAATTTAAAAAATTAAGTTACAGTTTCCTTTGTATTTTAGCATTTCAAGTTATTTAATTAAATGAATAAAATTTATGCACTTTCTATTGGTTGTTTTTAAAAAATTCTGTTCTTTGCTAAAACCTTCTTTAATGTTCTATTGTTTAATGACAAACAGTTTTATTTTGAGTTAGTATTTTTGTTTTTAATTTTGTATTGTGTCATTTTATTGTCCGTCTTGTGAAAAGAAAAAATCAATATAGTGCTTAATTAAAAAAAAAACTTATTTACAGATATTGGACCGCTGAAAACAAAAAAAATGATGCGTTAAAAAAACATATGTATTAATTTAGAAGACCGTTGCTCAAGTAGAAATGGACCGGGCCCCGGCCCCGGCTCCGGCCCTGGCTTGCCCCAGCAGATTTTTGCCACCTGGGCCCCAGCCCCAGTCCTGGCCTCGGCCCCGGCCTCGGCCTTAAATAAGCTGTCAAATAAGCTGGGGCAAACCGGGGTAAGGACCCCTAAGATTACAAAGTTTAAACCGCTTCTTAATATTTTTGAGAGTGATTAACATACCAAATTTTATATAAAGAGCAAATTCAATTGCTTTAATATGAGTATAATTATTTTGCTTATATATTAAGATTTTATTATAGGCAAATCAAACTTAGCTGACTTCAATGATTTTCACTATTGAATCGATTATAACAATAAAAACATTTAAAATTTTTAGCAAGAACAGTTTAACATTAAAGATTATATACTATATTTCAACAATTATTTATCAACTTGCTCAATTTCAAACAGAAATGTAATTTTTTAAAGAGCCAAAATCGACTTTTTTTGTTTATTTTGTGCAAAGTGGCGAATTAAAAAAATTATGAGCTGTAATTTGTTTAAAAAAACAGACGCCATAACCGCATTTTTTTAATTGGTTTGCATTGGTTTGAATTTGTTTATATTATTTTATGAGCAAACCAATTTAAAAAATGCGGTTATGGCGTCTGTTTTTTTAAACAAATTACAGCTCATAATTTTTTTAATTCGCCATTTTGCACAAAATAAACAAAAAAAGTCGATTTTGGCTCTTTAAAAAATTACATTTCTGTTTGAAATTGAGCAAGTTGATAAATAATTGTTGAAATGTAGTATATAATCTTTAATGTTAAACTGTTCTTGCTAAAAATTTTAAATGTTTTTATTGTTATAATCGATTCAATAGTGAAAATCATTGAAGTCAGCTAAGTTTGATTTGCCTATAATAAAATCTTAATATATAAGTAAAATAATTATACTCATATTAAAGCAATTGAATTTGCTCTTTATATAAAATTTGGTATGTTAATCACTCTCAAAAATATTAAGAAGCGGTTTAAACTTTGTAATCTTAGGGGTCCTTACCCCGGTTTGCCCCAGCTTATTTGACAGCTTATTTAAGGCCGAGGCCGGGGCCGAGGCCAGGACTGGGGCTGGGGCCCAGGTGGCAAAAATCTGCTGGGGCAAGCCAGGGCCGGAGCCGGGGCCGGGGCCCGGTCCATTCCTACTTGAGCAACGGTCTTCTAATTTAATACATATGTTTTTTTAACGCATCATTTTTTTGTTTTCAGCGGTCCAATATCTGTAAATAAGTTTTTTTTTAATTAAGCACTATATTGATTTTTTCTTTTCACAAGACGGACAATAAAATGACACAATACAAAATTAAAAACAAAAATACTAACTCAAAATAAAACTGTTTGTCATTAAACAATAGAACATTAAAGAAGGTTTTAGCAAAGAACAGAATTTTTTAAAAACAACCAATAGAAAGTGCATAAATTTTATTCATTTAATTAAATAACTTGAAAATGACATTTAAATTACAATAAACCATTTTAAGAACAAACTTAAATTAAATCTAAGTTGTTTTTGTAAAATTTTGTTTTTTTTCCACAAAAGGTTAATATATATCCACAAAAGGTTAATATATAGTTTTATACTTACTCAAGATATTTTTGTTTTTAAAAATAGTTTCCTTTTTTTTTAGGGAACCATCTTATTAGTTACTTTATATTTATTTGAAGCTAACCATCGCTAGTTATCTGAAAAAAACATCCGTCCCCACACAAACCATAACTAACTAATAAAAATCTAATTTAGTGTGATCAAGTAATTATAGAAAATAATTATTTCCTTACAAATTTTTTTTTTTTTCTTATGTAATGGGTATATGCATAGGGCATAGGGAAAAGAATAAAGCTTCGCGGTAGTGTAGGGGGTGTGGTGCAACCCTTTCTCTTAAACCTATATCTGATTCCATTCCAATTTTTGCTGAGTGCACAAACTAAAAAAATAATAATATGTCTAAAAGTCAAAAAACTAGCCCTGGTACCCGGCAAAGGGGCGCATACAAGTCCGGGGATCCCACCATCAGTGTGTATGCCAAGTTAGGCACTGTATTGTGTGGCAATGCTTCTAACTGGCAAGCTAGTGCTGCTTTGGTGCAGGGCAGTGCAGCTTGTTCTCAAAATGGTCAAGTTCCTTTGGTACAAAATAAAGTAAATCAATTAAATAAGGAAAAGCTTCTTTCTGTTGATCCATTAAATAATCATAATTATATCCTAGTTAACCCAGATCAAATATCTTGTTATTTCACGCAAAAGTGTAATTCAAATAGATGTATGACATGTTACTATATTAACTCTGATAAAACAATTAATAGCTACACTACTAATAAAAATTTTGTTTTTAATACTAAGGAAAATTATGATTGTTCAGTCAGTGGAATAATTTATGCTGTTTCCTGTAAAAAATGTGGAATGCAATATGTTGGAGAGACCTCAAGAACTTTAAGACAGAGGTTTAATGAGCACCGCAGGGATGTCAAAAAAGCTAACAAAGACACTTATTTAGTTAAACACTTTAATCAAAAAGATCATTCTTGTGAAGACATGAGTGTTTGTGTTCTAGAAAAAATAAATTTAAATAATAAAGATGAATTAATTCAGCGTGAAGATTTCTGGATTAGAACCCTGGTATCAGCGTACCCGTTTGGTTTAAATGATAAAATAAAAGGTTATGGTAATATTTCAACTAACAAAGATCCAAGAGACTATAAAAATCATCCATACTTTTCACAAAAATTTCCATCTCATCGCGTACAATATAAGAGATCTCATAAACACAGAACTAATAAAAAAGCTGACTACAACTTAATTACAAACTTAATTACTTTATTTAAAAACCCTCAAATTAGTATTCGTAATGTATATACTAAATTAGTTAATATATCATTAAAAAATTTTAAAATCCTGTTAACTAAAATTAACTTTTTAATAGCACCTAATATATCTTTAGCTATAAAAGCAATGGCAGCATATCGTTTTAAAAATATTATTACAAAACCTATAACTAAAAGTAAAATCACTTATGTTTCTACTTACTTTTGCAACAAAGGTCTTAACCTTATTAAATTTAACAATATATTTAACGACATTTCACTCCTTAATTTACTTCCTGTTAATATTAATTGTTATGGTAAACTTAAAATAGTATACAAATATGATACACCAGCATCTAACATTATTTGCAACTATAAAAGTGTTTTAAATAACCTCAACTGTGAAATATTGAGTTCAGTCCTTAATAGTGACTGTGATTGTTATAAGTCTAAATTTTGTGACACAAACCTTAAACATATTGTAACTGGTAATCTAAACATCATTAATAATAGTCTGTTAAAAAATATAATGGAATATGGTGCAAAATTTAGACTTCCCAAAAAAATTGATTTTAATGAGGTTATAAAAGTAACAGATGATTGTTTAAATGAAGTTGTGTCTAAACTTAGTAAAAGATCAGGTTTACCGTTAAATGATTTTCAACAATTTGTTAACCGCGCGCGTGTCATAATTAACAACAGAATTCGATTTTATAATTTTAACATTAATTTTTCTAGGTATAACAAAGAGTTTATATCATATTCAGAACTTCGTAAAATATGTAATAAAATCCATAATAAGTATGTAATTTCACCTGTTGACAAAGCTAATAATAATTATGCCATCATATGTAAAAAATATTATTTTCAAATTATGTGTGAAGAATTAGGTATGCAATGTAGCCGTGGCAAATGGCATGCAAAAGGTAATTCTGTGTATAAACCAATTAACTCAACTCAATATAACAATCTTATAAACAACCATTGTGCAATTGCTAATGATTTTAGTTGTAAAGTTTCAGAAGATGAAAAAGTATTACCAATGTTATTTGCCATTGTCAAACTACATAAAAACCCAATTAAGTTTAGATTTATAGCTGGTGCAAACAAATCCAGTACAAAGTCTGTATCTATTTTACTAGGTAAAATTTTAAAGTTCTTCAAAATTCATTTTCATAATTATTGTAACTCAGTGAAAAAAGGGAAAAGCACAACAACAGAAAAAAAAAAAGCCCAAAAAAATTTCCCACAAAACCCAAAAAAAACCCGCCCCCATCTTCCCAAAAAAAAAAAAAATAGATGATGTTGCTTGTTTTAACTGTCCAAAATTTTTTGAAATTTGTAAAAATATTTACCAAGATTCATTATCTCTTTTACAAACAAATAAATCGGCCAATACGTGTGAGTATTTAGATTTACAAATAAAAACTAACAACGTTTATAGGTCTATAACTGTCTATAACAAAGCTGATGCTTTTCAGTTTAATGTTATCAGGTATGTACACAAATATATTAATCTCTGTGATATTCTAGGAACTAATGTTTTGTATTCTCAATTAATTTGAATCTCGCGAATATGTAATGAAAAATAAAAATTCTTAGTAAAAATAAATGAATTGTTCCTTCAATTTTTAAATCTTAAGTATAAAAATAGTAAGTTATTGGACCAGATAAGTAAATTTTACTTACACTATAAACCACTTTTATCCCAACTTAATATATATAAAAAGTCAGATTTAACCAGAAATTATCTTTAATTATTTGCTTCTTTTCTAAATACATCAAACTATTCTATAACTATTAAAAATTTCAAGGTATGCTTTTGCATATCTAGTTGCACTATCCTGGTCTGTCTGTGGTTCGCCACAACGCCAGATGCTTCTCCTGGAGTAGCTTAATGGCTACTGCAGGTTGCTTTACTGCTAATTTTTTTTCTAGAGCAGCAAAACCTAAAATTTATTTCTTCTTTAAAATTAATTACTTATAATTTTGCCTTTTACTGTTTGCTTTTTCAAATCAATAATCACTATATTTCTTATTACTATTTTCAATCAACAATCGTTAAAAATAAATAATGCAGATTGACTACTAAATTACTAATAACGGATTAATCCACAGTGTTTAATCCAAGCCAGTAACTTGTTCCTGCCTGTATGTGTAAAACCAGTAAAACAGGGATCCTAATGCATTACAAGATACTGCTGTTGTTTTATTTACACGCGTTTTAAACACGACAGTACAAGATTTAATAATAATTGGTATTTACATTAACTGAACGATACAAAAGTTAAAAGATACAGCTATTTTATAATTGCTACATACATTTTTTCTATTTTTAATGGGACATCGCTAATAAATATAACATTGAATAAATAAGAGATTAATATAAGGTTGCAATTATTTACAAAACATTATTATTGACATATCGATGTAATTTTGGAAAAGTTGTCAATGTCCACATCATTTCTGTCACAAGCAGATCCCTTCAGAAGTATCAATGTTGCAGGGCACAGGAGGCGGTAGTTGGTATAATTGTCCATTGCCTATTTTGTCGCATATTAGTAGAGCTGGCGTTTCCACTATCGTTGCGCCACTTGCTCCAAAAGTTTGCAAAAATAGACAAATAGCGATGATCAAGATGGACATAGAATACGAAATTTTTGTGGGTGAAAATAGAAATCGAGATTTGCGGCGTGATGTTTCAGGATAAAATGAGGGTTCCTTCCGTTTACTCCCATTGACTTTAGATTCGAGTGTGCTAACTCGAAATTCCATTTCTTCCAGCCAAGTTAAGGCTGTCTGACAACCCTTACAATTGGAGCGGGCCAATTCCTGTCTAATGACCTCCTGATCAAAACTGTTGATTTTATTAGAAGGTTCATTGTATCTTTTTGGTGATCTCCAATTTGGTGGAGAACGTAAGTTCACCAACCCATTGTAGGAAAAGTTTTCCTTTTTCGGGAAGAATCCATACTTCTGTGTTGTCGGCCACCGTGTTTCATGTCTGTTTTGGGTCGGCCATCGGGGTTCAAAAAAATGTTTTGACCGACCACTGTCATAAAAAGATCTTTTGGTATATTCCTTTGGGTTTTTTTTTCCTGTTTGTCCACGTTTGTGGCTAACTCTTCTGGAGTGGGAATTTTGAGCTTTAGTAAGGATAGTCGTCCTTGTCCATTTTGTTTCCTATCTTGTTTAATATTATCGATTTTTTCTTTGTTGGTGACCGTTTCTTTTTTTTTCAATTTGTGTTTGAGGTGGGTTTATAGCAACAACGTTTATAGGTCTATAACTGTCTATAACAAAGCTGATGCTTTTCAGTTTAATGTTATCAGGTATGTACACAAATATATTAATCTCTGTGATAATCTAGGAACTAATGTTTTGTATTCTCAATTAATTTGAATCTCGCAAATATGTAATGAAAAATAAAAATTCTTAGTAAAAATAAATGAATTGTTCCTTCAATTTTTAAATCTTAAGTATAAAAATAGTAAGTTATTGGACCAGATAAGTAAATTTTACTTACACTATAAACCACTTTTATCCAAACTTAATATATATAAAAAGTCAGATTTAACCAGAAATTATCTTTAATTATTTGCTTCTTTTCTAAATACATCAAACTATTCTATAACTATTAAAAATTTCAAGGTATGCTTTTGCATATCTAGTTGCACTATCCTGGTCTGTCTGTGGTTCGCCACAACGCCAGATGCTTCTCCTGGAGTAGCTTAATGGCTACTGCAGGTTGCTTTACTGCTAATTTTTTAGCAGCAAAACCTAAAATTTATTTCCTCTTTAAAATTAATTACTTATAATTTTGCCTTTTACTGTTTGCTTTTTCAAATCAATAATCACTATATTTCTTATTACTATTTTCAATCAACAATCGTTAAAAATAAATAATGCAGATTGACTACTAAATTACTAATAACGGATTAATCCACAGTGTTTAATCCAAGCCAGTAACTTGTTCCTGCCTGTATGTGTAAAACCAGTAAAACAGGGATCCTAATGCATTACAAGATACTGCTGTTGTTTTATTTACACGCGTTTTAAACACGACAGTACAAGATTTAATAATAATTGGTATTTACATTAACTGAACGATACAAAAGTTAAAAGATACAGCTATTTTATAATTGCTACATACATTTTTTCTATTTTTAATGGGACATCGCTAATAAATATAACATTGAATAAATAAGAGATTAATATAAGGTTGCAATTATTTACAAAACATTATTATTGACATATCGATGTAATTTTGGAAAAGTTGTCAATGTCCACATCATTTCTGTCACAAGCAGATCTCTTCAGAAATATCAATGTTGCAGGGCACAGGAGGCGGTAGTTGGTATAATTGTCCATTGCCTATTTTGTCGCATATTAGTAGAGCTGGCGTTTCCACTATCGTTGCGCCACTTGCTCCAAAAGTTTGCAAAAATAGACAAATAGCGATGATCAAGATGGACATAGAATACGAAATTTTTGTGGGTGAAAATAGAAATCGAGATTTGCGGCGTGATGTTTCAGGATAAAATGAGGTCTCCTTCTGCTTACTCCCATTGACTTTAGATTCGAGTGTGCTAACTCGAAATTCCATTTCTTCCAGCCAAGTTAAGGCTGTCTGGCAACCCTTACAATTGGAGCGGGCCAATTCCTGTCTAATGACCTCCTGATCAAAATTGTTGGTTTTATTATAAGGTTCATTGAATCTTTTTGGTGATCTCCAATTTGGTGGAGAACGTAAATTCACCAACCCATTGTAGGGAAAGTTTTTTTTTTGGGAAGTATCCATACTTATGTGTTGTCAGCCACCGTGTTTCATGTCTGTTTTGGGTCGGCCATCGTGGTTCAAAAAAATGTTTTGACCAACCACTGTCATAAAAAGATCTTTTGATATATTCATTTGGGTTTTTTTGTTTTCCTGTTTAGCCACGTTTGCGGCTAACTCTTCAGGTGTGGGAATTTTGAGTTTTAGTAAAGATAGTCGTCCTTTTCCATTTTGTTTTCTATCTTGTTTAATATTATCGATTTTTTCTTTCTTGTTGACCGTTTCTTTTTTTTTCAATTTGTGTTTGAGGTGGGTTTATAGCAACAACGTTTATAGGTCTATAACTGTCTATAACAAAGCTGATGCTTTTCAGTTTAATGTTATCAGGTATGTACACAAATATATTAATCTCTGTGATAATCTAGGAACTAATGTTTTGTATTCTCAATTAATTTGAATCTCGCAAATATGTAATGAAAAATAAAAATTCTTAGTAAAAATAAATGAATTGTTCCTTCAATTTTTAAATCTTAAGTATAAAAATAGTAAGTTATTGGACCAGATAAGTAAATTTTACTTACACTATAAACCACTTTTATCCAAACTTAATATATATAAAAAGTCAGATTTAACCAGAAATTATCTTTAATTATTTGCTTCTTTTCTAAATACATCAAACTATTCTATAACTATTAAAAATTTCAAGGTATGCTTTTGCATATCTAGTTGCACTATCCTGGTCTGTCTGTGGTTCGCCACAACGCCAGATGCTTCTCCTGGAGTAGCTTAATGGCTACTGCAGGTTGCTTTACTGCTAATTTTTTAGCAGCAAAACCTAAAATTTATTTCCTCTTTAAAATTAATTACTTATAATTTTGCCTTTTACTGTTTGCTTTTTCAAATCAATAATCACTATATTTCTTATTACTATTTTCAATCAACAATCGTTAAAAATAAATAATGCAGATTGACTACTAAATTACTAATAACGGATTAATCCACAGTGTTTAATCCAAGCGAGTAACTTGTTCCTGCCTGTATGTGTAAAACCAGTAAAACAGGGATCCTAATGCATTACAAGATACTGCTGTTGTTTTATTTACACGCGTTTTAAACACGACAGTACAAGATTTAATAATAATTGGTATTTACATTAACTGAACGATACAAAAGTTAAAAGATACAGCTATTTTATAATTGCTACATACATTTTTTCTATTTTTAATGGGACATCGCTAATAAATATAACATTGAATAAATAAGAGATTAATATAAGGTTGCAATTATTTACAAAACATTATTATTGACATATCGATGTAATTTTGGAAAAGTTGTCAATGTCCACATCATTTCTGTCACAAGCAGATCCCTTCAGAAGTATCAATGTTGCAGGGCACAGGAGGCGGTAGTTGGTATAATTGTCCATTGCCTATTTTGTCGCATATTAGTAGAGCTGGCGTTTCCACTATCGTTGCGCCACTTGCTCCAAAAGTTTGCAAAAATAGACAAATAGCGATGATCAAGATGGACATAGAATACAAAATTTTTGTGGGTGAAAATAGAAATCGAGATTTGCGGTGTGATGTTTCAGGATAAAATGAGGGTTCCTTCTGCTTACTCCCATTGACTTTAGATTCGAGTGTGCTAACTCGAAATTCCATTTCTTCCAGCCAAGTTAAGGCTGTCTGGCAACCCTTACAATTGGAGCGGGCCAATTCCTGTCTAATGACCTCCTGATCAAAATTGTTGGTTTTATTATAAGGTTCATTGAATCTTTTTGGTGATCTCCAATTTGGTGGAGAACGTAAATTCACCAACCCATTGTAGGGAAAGTTTTTTTTTTGGGAAGTATCCATACTTATGTGTTGTCAGCCACCGTGTTTCATGTCTGTTTTGGGTCGGCCATCGTGGTTCAAAAAATGTTTTGACCGACCACTGTCATAAAAAGATCTTTTGATATATTTATTTGGGTTTTTTTTGTTTTCCTGTTTAGCCACGTTTGCGGCTAACTCTTCAGGTGTGGGAATTTTGAGCTTTAGTAAAGATAGTCGTCCTTTTCCATTTTGTTTTCTATCTTGTTTAATATTATCGATTTTTTCTTTCTTGTTGACCGTTTCTTTTTTTTTCAATTTGTGTTTGAGGTGG
>JASAMX010029157.1:0-11969 GCA_030248175.1 Microlaimidae sp. YZB2_3
AGTAAGAGAAGGTTGTTAAAAAAACGTTTTATCTAAAAAATCTTTCGGCTGAATAAGGGATAAAGGATTTAGCCTAAAAGCCGAATCTAAACTTTTAAAGCATCTCGGAAGTGAACAATGGGGTGCTGCATTCTTAGTCTTCTAGTTTTTTCTTCAGTTATAAAAAATAATTAAACTTCTTCATTAATAATATAGCACTCGAACCCCAGAACTTTTGTATTTGATGGAGCGCTTGTAATCAATTGCTGAGCCAAAAGTTTTTTATTAGCGTGTTACTATGTTGCGTTTTATCATAAGATTAGTGATGGTGATGATAACTATCATTTGCATTGAAATTAAATGATCAGAATATAAAACATAAAAAAAAGCAACTCAACGAACAAAATTACAATGTTACCTTCATAGATTTATAAAGTCTTTCAGCGAAAAACGCGGGTCTATTTTTTACAACTTTAACTAATGCTAGTAGTCCGTTTCTCGCATCCCAGAAAATTCTTTTCTCACGGCGGTTTTCTAATGTCGTGCCTAGTTATAGCTTGAATAATTCCTAAAAAATTTTATAAAATAAAATAACTGGCTAAAATTCGGCCAGCCTTAATTTCGGGTGTTAGTTTATTTCATGCGCAAAGTTATGAAATGATAAGTGAACTGCGCGTACGGCTAGATTAATGACATGACGATTTATCTAGGCATATGCAATTAATTTCAAAATTTTACTCGTGTCGAAAATAACAGCCAGTGGACGAAATTAAGGCTGACAGAAATTGAGTCAGCTACCCTACTTTAAACAGCGCACCGCACTAATAACAAATGTTGAGAAATTTTAATATGACCAGCTGGTAAAAATCATTCAAAATATTCTAAGACGAATGCAACAATCCCATCAGTTAGTTTGGTATGGAAGTATATTGGTTTATATTTATATCGGCGGTAAATCTTCGCAAAACAAGGCAAGGATAGAGAATCAGAATTTATTTTAAAGGTTGAATAGGCGAAACACAAGAAACTCAAAGGATTTATTATTGATTGTATAGTATTGTTGTTATAACTACAACGTGTTTAAAAATGAAAACAAAATCGCACAAAAAAACGAAACAAACTAAAAGATCATTATTGTAACATTAATATGTTACAAAAAGCACACGTTCATTTCACTTAAAACTTTTGAAATTTGTATTTGTCAGGATATTAATGTTTTAGTTATGAACCTGCGACTTTTTATTCCACTTTTAATGAACTGCGTATATGGGTAGATAGATGACATGACGATCTCTCTGGCCATACGCAGTTCATTGCACAACTATGCGCATCGCAATAATAACAGCCGGTGGCTGAAATTAAGGGTGGTCAAATTTAAGTCGGTTACCCAAAGTCACCTAAAGCTACCAGATAACCAGAATATTTAATTTTTAATTTTCATGAGCCTTTATCGATCTGATTTGATTATCACTTGCTCTGCAATCAAAATTACGAAAAAATTATCGATTGAATTGTGTTACAATTCACGTGATTTTTTTCTAAGTTTTTTTCATGGGTGGCGCGGGAGCGCCACGGGGCGATTTAGCCCCGTGGCGCCGCGCCAATCATTATTAGAGAACGTGGGTAAATTTTGAAATTCATAACCTTCTTCTTCTTCTTTTTATTATTATTATTCCAACGCTTCATCCTTAAAAGCGATATTCCTCATTTGTTACTGATTGATCAAAAATAAACATGGGCTCATTAGAAAGAAGAAGGAATAACGCAACTTTCTTAGGAAGCACTTTTTTCATTTAGGTCCTTGTTATCGATTTATTGATCAAAATAAAAAAAATTGAAAAATAGACAGAATAAAAACTCCTAACCGCACAATAATAGCCTTTTGGCAACAATAAGGATTGTACAGAGCAGACAACTATCATCCCCTCATAGAAACCGCACAAAAAAAGCAGACCGGTTTTAATTGGTGGCAGAAACGGAACCAGTTCCCAGCGCCATCTGCTTCAACCGCGCGGAAAACGGCGAAAACAACAGAGTACTTTTTTTAATTCTTGCATGATGACAAAACTAATTCAAAGTTTTATTTATTAAAAAAATAAAAAAATAATAATACGCGTTGGTGGCGCTGGGAGCCCCCCGCGCCGGTAATCATCGGTGCTGCGGGGTGCCACACTGCAATTTAACCCATGGAGCCGCGCCAACTATACTTAGAGAACGTGAGTAAATTTTGTAATTCATGTTCATTATCTTCTTATTATTATTCTTATTTTTACTTTAAAAATTATTCAAGGCTAGGCTAGTTATAATATTCAAGGCATTTTTCAAGGCTAGTTTAAATAGTTAAGTAGACAAATTTTTTAAAATTATTTGATATACGTAGAAGAGCGCTGATAGCACTTGTATTCTTTAATTTTTTTGTGAATTTAAAAAATAATATAATTTGCAGTTATCTTGTAAATACTTGCAATATTATCTTGTTGGTTGGTATTATATTGTTTTAATGCATTTTGTTTTTTTATTTATTAGTCACTGCAGAGTGTTGATTTTGATACCTTAAGGACTTTTTTACTTTAAAATAAAAATTTCAAGAAGCGAAAAAACACAAAATAAACCATACAAATTTTACAAACTGCTTTGAAAAAAACACAATATCCTTCAATCGACAAGCGACTATAAAATGTGTAGAAACTACAAATAAATTTTTAAAAAACATTGCAAACTACCATGTATATATTTTTGCAAAATTAGAAATAAATCTTACAAATAGACTAATTTCGTTCTGACTCCACGCAGTTTGAAAAGTTTACCAAGTATTTTTTGAAAAAATTACAAATAAGTAGTTTAAGAGAGTTGTATCAGCACTGTTGTTGCTGGGAAAGGGTTTTAGTCAATGGCTCACCCCTTACAGGGAATTTTAGGGATTGACGTGAGGTCAGAAATATTAATATATTTGCAAAAAATATGATGCAAAATAATAAACTAAATGTTAAACAAACAAAAAATAACTTTAATAAAATAAAATAACATTTATATAGAATTTAATATTTTAAAATTTACATACATACTTTTTTAGCAATATGGAACGTAACCAGCACCACACATTACGTATTGCTAGCAGATACGGCGCTTAGCGCTGTAACCCCCGCCGAGACTTTGGCAGACCGCCCCCCTCCTCGGCAAAATCCTATATATACGCCTGATATATTATATAGCCTAAGCCGAATTTTTTTAACTGGTAAAAAATTTCACGGGTTTTTTTTTGAACCAACACACAATTAAATTAAATTTCAAAAAAAATTATAATAGTTTAGCTTGATTTTAGATTTTTTAGGTTTGCTTAGGACAACAAATATTAAGAGTCTAAGGTCTAAACTTATCCATGAGTTTTTTTTCATATTTCAGTAGTTTGTGAGATTCTTATGCTATTGTGATCACAATTTTATGTTAATGGTGCATTTTTTAAGATTGATTATTTAACTAGAATAAGTAATTGAATTCAATTGGAAAGACACTGATTTTGGCCATTGACTGTAGCTTTCATTGTAAACAAATTAATCTAATAAATGAATTTCAAATAAATATGATTGAAATGTATCTGAAGTTCTGAACTCGTAAAATTACATAGGAATATGAGAAAACCAATTAAAATGTGCGGTAATGACCGGATGTTTTTAAAGGAATCAAAAGGCAAATTTTTTAAAATTTTTTTTTACTAAATATACATAATTTGTCATTTTTGGTCGTTAAAAATTAGAATTTTTCTTCTAAATTAAGTAGATTGATAAATAATCACTAAAATCAGGGATTGCAATTTTTAAAATTTATAAAAACGTTTTTGCACATTCTGTTGTTAAATAGTCGATTCAATCCATGGAATTCCGTGAGTGTTTTGATGTTAGTATTAAACTGTCCTATGCTGTGAAACTGCACAGTTTTGCTGCTTGTGGCTGAGCCGAATAAAACTGGTTTTAGAGCGCAGGGAGCAGCTCAGACAGATAATAAAACCTTTAAGGAATTTTTTCGATACTGTAATTTATTAAGGTTAGCTAATTTAAATAATTAAAATAATTTTAACCGGATTTGTGTTTTAGTTAGCAATCCTATTTTGCAACTTCAGTCCGTGCTCGCATATCAGCACGGGAGCCCTGTAGACAGCAACGGCGGCATCGACCTCTCCATCCCCATGAACATCACAATGACGGGAACAAACCTGCAGGGAAAAATTGTTAAGCCCCTTATCGACGTCGCCATCCGCCATTGCGTTAAACCATTGTGGTCGAGTTGCGGATGGCAAAATATAAATACTTTAGGCTTCACGTAATTTTTTAAAATAATTTCAATGTCTCTTTTTTAAACAAATTTAGTATGAATAAATTGGCTAACCCCAGTCAGTGAAAAATCAAAGTTTTGGAGCAAAGCTCCGCTTTTCGGAACTCCAGAGAAACTTTCAATTTATTATCTTACTTTTTAACAAACAATACAGGGTGTTATCACTTATCAGAGTAATATATTGTATTCACTGTTTATTGTATTTGGTAATTTTGTTAATTATTAGATAAAAACAGAAGAAAATATAAAAATCTAAGAACACCATTGTATTGCTCATTAAAATACAATTTAAATGACTGTTTGCTTTTTAAAATTACAACAATATTGCACAACTTATGATATGACTGCTTTTGCGAGCAAAGGATTAATTGAATAATGTGTCTTAAACATTTTTTATTTTTTATTAAATAATTTCTTACGGATTCTTTTGTTAATCTTTAGGTGCACGTTTAAAAAGCACGTACCTATTTTTTAAAGTTTTAAGAATTATTTTTCCAGATTCAGGACATAGATTAACATAATAGTTTATTAATTTTTGTATTTTTGTGGGCGGAGCTTAGTTAAAGGAAATGTGTTTATTTAAAAACAATAAAAATAGTTCTAAATATACAGTAAAAATATATTAAAACATATTTGATGCTTAAATAAACTAGGAAATGCTAATTTAAAGAGAGGGGGTTCGGAGCTCTCTCTTTTTCAAATGGATGTGGCTCCGGAGCGCAATTTTGAAGAATAGGAACATCACTATTGTGTAAATGTATACACTGTATTTTTGCAGTCATGGTAATTTTGTGCAGGAGGCTGTTTTACATTGTTTTTTATTCAAAAATACATACATAACTGTAAAATTAGGGAAATTTAAAAACTTGTAAATTTTTTAATTCTAAACGTAATTTTAATGATATACTTATTAACTAAAAATACAAAAAATAAATATGTGTTTATATTTTATAATTTTGCAAAGTGTTTTTATAAAATAGTCCTCAGAAACCTGTTTATGACGACGTTTGTAAATTTTCATTTCACCAATTCCCGCCAATTTTTTGTACAGTACATACTAAAGACCAACTATAGTCGATACAAAAATGATGAGGGACTGGCGACAAAACTCGAACTTTGAAATGTTATATATCCATAACGGTAGTTAGAATATGTGCGGGACACATATGGAAGCATAATTTAGACTCTTGGCTATCTTTTAAAAAGGTTAGGAAAAAATTCTTTCGATGACGTCATCACTACAGCCGATGCGGTGAAAAAAACCTGGTCCCAAAAAAAACAAAACTTTTTTATTAGTATGAGATAAAAAACGCCGCTCGGTATGCTGTTAAAACATACTTTTCTAAGTTTTCTCTAAAAGTTTGAGCGAAATCGGCTCGCTCAAATTTTTTATAGTGAGTTGCATGCGCGCGGTTTTCGCGATTTTTCGCGAATTTTTGCCACGCTAATACACTGTCCGAATTATTAATTTTGTTTTGCTTCCTGCTCAAAGCATGTACGATATTGAACACGAATGCCGAAACCAAAAACGAATGCCGAAAATTTTTTTTGAAAACCATCAAAATGTAAAATTTATCACATATGAAGAATTTTGATATATCTTTTATGTAAAAAAAACCTAATATTAAGCTTACAATAAGCTGTCAAAAATGACGAATTTAAAATTTGGAAGCATTCCAAGCCCGTATGCTAGCGCAGCAAACCTTTAAACTAAAGACTTTTCCAAAAAAATAAGACTTAAAAGTTTATTTTTTTGAATTTTCAGGTTTTTTTGTCAGAAAAACATATTTTCAAAGCTAAAATCTTACTACAAACTTGCCAAATATCGCAGCTAAAAAATGCTCTTTTTTAAGTGTTTTCTTACTTCCAAACATGTTTCCCCGTTCGTCAACACCAAAACAGATTTCTAATAACTATGTCTCTCAACTTTTGCCAATATCTCAATGTAATTTTTTAAAGTTATGCTATTTTTTGTGTAAAAACGTTTGAATCCGCGATCTGGTCTGAATTGCGTCATTTTAATTGCGGAAGAGCCAATAAAAATCATCAATTATGACGTAATAACAAAAATTTGTATGACGTAAGGAAGTATTTTGGAATTTTAACAGAAATTTATGTTGCGTTTTCATGGGGTTATTTGGACCATTTTCTAATATTTTAAATCAAAATAAATTAAAAAACATTAAAACTAATCTTTTAAAGTTTATTATTCTTGTAAAATTTTTAATTGAAAGGTTTGCTGCTGCCAGCATAGGGGCTTGGAATCCTTCCAAATTTCAAATCCCTCATTTTTGACAGCTTATAGGAAGCTTAATATTAGGTTTTTTACACAAACGATATATTAAAATTCGTCATATGTGATAAATTTTACATTTTTAATGGTTTTGTAAAAAAAATTCTGAAAAAAATTTTCGGCATTCGTGTTTGGCCCCCTTAGCCCCCGGAAAGTCAACCCTCCAAAAAAACTTTTGGGTCAAAAGTGAGGAATAAAAATTGGCGGACATTTAGTATATAACTATTTGATCAATATCTTACACACTTCGAGCAGGAAGCAAAACAAAATAAATAATTTGGACAGTGTATTAGCGTGGCAAAAATTTGCAAAAAATCGCGAAAACCGCGCGCATTCAACGCATTATAAAAAAAAATTTAAGCGAGCCGATTTCGCTCAAACTTTCAGAAAAAACTCATAAAAGTTTGTTTTAACAGCATACTGAACGGATTTTCTTATCTCTTACTAATAAAAAAGTTTTGTGTTTTTTTTTGGAACCAGGTTTTTTTCACCGCATCCGCTGTAGTGATGACGTCATCGAAAAAATAATGTTCCTAACCTTTTCAAAAAATAGCCAAGAGTCTAAGCTATGCTCCCATATATGTCCCGCACATATTATAACCTCCGTTATGGATATATAACATTTTAAAATTCGAGTTTTGTCGCCAGTCCCCATCATTTTTGTATAGAATAAACTCAAATGCTACCAAGAAGCGGCATTTCTTAAACACTGCATGTTGTTGAATTAATGCCAGCATTTTAGGGACGGTGTCCGGGGTACCTCCAAATTTTAGGGTGGGGGTGTGGTGTCGGCTATATAGGAATTTTTTTGGGAGTATAACCCCCCACCTAACCTCTCCTGCCCACCTATGGGCGCAAAAATATTATTACCAATCGATAGCCCATAATCGATTTTATATTATGTATTTTATGTTGATTAGTCTATTTAGTCAAAAGTTATTCCAGTTTTTGTCACGCGGCGGCGGTTACATCAAAATTTTTGTGACCAATCGATAGCGCATCAATCATTACATATTTATACAAAATTTCATGTCTATTAGTCTTTTTAATCTAAAGTTATTGCTTAAGTATGTATGTTATGTGCATAAGTAAGATTACTTAGGTTTTTTTTACCATCCGATCACAGTACCCGGCGGGACTAGTGACTTTGTGAAAACGGACCAATTAGCGCAAAGCGCAGATACCGCCATCTTTTTTCGCTGAGCTGAGATGCTCCCCTTATATTACAAACATCGCTAAAATCAGTCATGTTGTGAGATTTGTAAAATGGGAATATTACAAACGTCTTTATCAAAACTGCGCACTTATTTTAGTTTTGAAAAGGGCCCGTTTTTGTTTTTAGAAACAATTTGGACGCGTGCGACGTGTCTTCGGGAATCGAGATCCTCCCCGATTGCCACCTGAGCAACCAGGCACCGGGCAGCTCAGCCACGATCAACGTCAATGTGGATCTAAGCAAGAACCCAGCCCTTGTAAAAATAATTAAATACCTTTCAGCAAAAGTAAGTGTATAACAACTTCCGTTGTAATAATGTTTCAAAAATATGCCGCCTTATAAATACGAGCTTATATAATGTTTAAAACTGGCGGATGATGGTGTAAAGCAGCACTTCTGACGTCAGCCATTGAGGTATCAAGGCTGTTCTAAGTGCAGATTCGCCCTGTACCGCCCATTTTTTAGCAAAATTAAAAAATAGGAAAATTGTTTGCATTCTTCCTTTCAAAAATTCGATTTATTCGACCCTAACCGGATGTTACATATATAGCGACCAATTAGTCCTTACCATGAAAAATTGAGTCAAAATCGTCATAAAATATACTCGTACGTAATGGTGACTCTTATTATTTTTAAACTAGTGATGTTTCCCAGAGCTCCGCTTTTTAGATCTCCGGAACACCCCAGGAGCTCCAAAGGTACGCCCTGTATTTGTATTACTCCTATGAATAATTTAAGACTAATGCCAAAAATTATTCTGGCAGAAAATTTTTGAAAATCAGTTTTCGTGGCAAAATTTAATAAAAACAATAGTTTTGAAAGGGCAAGTAGAATAATTTAGAATATATTTTAAGTTTAAATAAGCTTTAAATTGCTCATTTAAGGTACAACACCACAGTTAAGACGATTTTTACTAAAAGTTAGATATCAACTTAGATATTATTTTTTGTCTCACAAAAGTATAGTGCGATCAAAAACTCAGATTATGATGTATCCAACGGTAATAGTTTCCTCGTTTACCGAATGTTTTATTTCGAGATTTAGTTTGATGAATATAAGCTCAAAAAACAGTTTTTGGCCATTTAAAAAATTTGATTAGCTCAGTTTTTTCTGCAATTTTAAAGAAAGTTAACGAAAAATAGGGGCAACTTTTAGATGTGGTTTGGAATAAAACGTAATTCAAAACTTTAAGAAATTTAAAAAATCGATGTTTTTAAAAGAAAAATCAAATAAAAAAATCCTGAATTAGTTTTTTAATCAAATACAATTCAAAGTATTGATTAGACTTGTGTCTAACTATTCCAAACTTTCATTAAAATCTGAGCGAATCAAATTTTTTTATTTTCATTTTAATTTTTTTGATTTGACGCCGAGAAACTACATTTTGACACGTTTGTTTAAAAGTATCTTTTACGAGAGAGATCTTAGATGGGCCAGTATCTGAGTCGTTAGAGTGTCAGATTCAGATCCTCGTGGGTTCGAGTCTCCCGCAGCCAATATTTTTAACGTCAAAAAAAATTTTTTTTTAATTTTTAACTATTTAATTAAAAAAAATGTTCTTTATTCAAGATACGCTAAATGAAAAATGCAAAAATAGCTTATTTTTGGTAATGAATTTTATTATAATATAATGTATTTTTGACATGTATTTTATTGGTGTCATTTAATGATTATGGACGATAACAATTTTTTAAGAAAAATGAATGTCAAAAATTGAATGAGCAGGTCAAATTACGTTAGTAAAAATTAATTAGAAAAGATCTGCCGTTAAAATCTAACTGTGGTGTTCTACCTTAATAGGTTCCACAGGGAGCTGTTTTAAATGGCCGGAGCTACGGGGTATGATATTGGAAGAGAAGGTAACGGGCCAGAAGAGCCAAGGGACGTTAGAGCTGGGTACTAAAGAGCCGGAAAAAAGGGACCTAAGAGCCAAGCAGCGGGAACGAAAGGGACAAAAGAGCCAAGTGGGAGATAATCATGAAAAACACTAAAGAGCCAAGGGTACAAAGAGCCACGCTTAGGAGACTGATTTTTTGAGACTAAAGAGCCACAAAAAAGGGACCTTAGAGCCTTTAAATGCGTTTCGTTTTTTAATTACGTTATATAATAAGTTTTGACTTTGAGTTCGCGATTAGATATTGCCTTTTTTCATTTTACACTTTTGGCTTTAAAACTTTTATTTTTTCGTGTTTTTTTTAGCTTTGACCTAAGCAAGGGTTTTCGCGATTTTAAACTTTCAGTAGTTTTTGACTTCTTACAAAAGATATTGTCTTTTTTCCATTTTACACACTTTTGGCTTTAAAACTTCCATTTTTTCGGCTCATTTTTTAGCTTTGACTTAGGCAAAGGTTTTTGCAATTTTTAAATTTCGGTAGGTTCTCACTTTTTACAAAAGCTTTTTAGTCTGTCTTGATTACACAAAATAATGTTTTTAATTATGGCAAAAAAAAACGGAAATATTTAATAAATAACAGTTTCTTTTTCTGGCTGCAAGTTTCTTAAGTTACTCAGTTTTGTCTCCATGTTGCCTCGGTTTCAAAATTTTCAAGTCTCTTTGTATCAACACCCTAAAATTTTGTTTTTGGGCGTTTATTATTGTAATTTTATAAAATGAACTCCAATTTAATTAAAGAATAATTAAAAACATATTTTTTAAACATTTAAAAAATCTGTTTATTTTTGTTAATATTTTCACTATAAACATTAATTAAATATTTATTATATAAATATTATAGGTTCTAACCTAAAAAACCGAAACTTCAGTTTAGGTGACCAGAATGGATTTTATTTAGTAGACAATTTGCAATTTATAGCGAAGTTTTGGATATACAATATAAATGTTTTGGACGGTCGCAAAATTGTTTTTTTATAGTTTTGATTTAATAAATTGATGTGTTCTTACGAAATGTTCATTATAATATGTTTTTATCCGCCGATAACACTTTTAATTTACCAAACACAATAAATGTCTTCGACAACCGCAGAATTGTTACTTTTAACATTTTAGTTTACACAAAATAGAAGTGCTGTTACGAGAAGCCGATTTTAAAATACTGTCGTATGCTATCCCTGGTATTACTGATTTAACAAATGTTACCATAAATTTTTGTAATTTTTTAGTTTGTTTCGAATATTAAAAAAACTTTATCGGCTATTTTGTGTTGTATTAAGGCTGGTTCATACGTAAAAACGTACTTTGGACAAAGTCCAAAGGACAAATACAAGGTATAAACGTATGTAAAAACGTCCTTTGGACTTTGTCCAAAGGACGTTTTTACCTAAGTATGAACAAGCTTTAAGTCCTTACGAACGCGCCAATATAATTGTTTTCGCTGAAAACATTTTTTTAAATTTTTTTTTGTTATAGTGATTTGTAAATTAAATAAATTTAACTTTAACTCGAGAAGGTTAAAACTTTTTAATTTTTTATAAAAGTAGTCTACTAACGGTTTTTTTACTTTTTGGCTCTTTGGTCTCTCTTATGTACTTTGTCGATTACGCATGTAAAGTTATTTGTGAACAGGTCCGTTTTCATTAGACTCTTGGGTCCCTATGTGCCTTCCTTTCGGGCACTTAAGACCCCTATTTTGGCTCTTTAGTACCCAGCTCTAAAATCCCGCCATTTCTTTCCCCTCATCTCTTTGCTTTTCTCCATTGGCTCTAAGGTGACCTTTTTGTGGCTCTTTGGTTCCAAAAAATGCGGCTGACAGGTCCCTTTTTTTCCGGCTCTTTAGTACCCGTGGCTCTTCCGTCTCCAAATCGAAGAGAAGCATATTTTAACAATTATATATTATAAAAGTTATAAGCTTCTCAGAGTCTAAAAAAAGTTTAGACTAATTTTTACACTTTATGTCGTAGCAATTATAAACTACTTTTTGAGGTTGTTATGACAAAATGAATCAATTATCCTTTAATCTGACGTAAGTAAGATTACGTTCTATAAAATGCTTTGCAACGCAACTGTTAAATATTTTTATTTCATTGAATTTCAATTCAATGAAATAAAAATTTTATTTTATTTTATTTCGTTGCAATAACAGGAAACATACAAAAGCTAGTTAAAACTGCACTTAAAATTGCATGTACCTTTTACATAAACGAAACCAAAAAAATAAAATAAAATAAAAGACATAAACGCGTTTGACAACTGAA
>JASAMX010029158.1:0-11219 GCA_030248175.1 Microlaimidae sp. YZB2_3
TAAACTGCTCAACGCTATCCGCCACAATATCAAAAACAAATAAAATAACGAGAGTTTTCGGTGATCAATTGCTACCAAACTTTGAAACTTGTGACACACATGGGGTGGTATCTTTAAAAATTTCCACACTAAAATTGGTATAACAGAACAACATCAGTTGGGTTCTGATCCATAATTTAGGAGTTGGGGTGGAGATTTAAAAGTAGACATAAAATAGTTTAAAATTTTAAATCCATATGATAGTTTTTTATGGCTAGTTTTTTTTGTTAGTTTTTGGCCTGAAAACATTATACGTAGAAAAACATCAGACTAATATCAAATTGGAAAAATAGTTAAAGAAAATCAAAAAATGGTTAGAGTTATTGCTAAAGAATGTAAAAAATTCTTAATTTATACTTTTTGGGAAAAAACAATGTGAGACAAAACTGAAAAACTAAGTTTTTTTTGTTTCCAAGAAGGTTTGTTTCCAAGAATTAACTTTACTGAGTACAGTTAATTAAAAACAAAAAGAATATAAGTGTATATATGTATAGACGCAGAACTAACCGTATCTTGTATTTCAGTACTGATGAATAGGAGTTGAAGCAGCAAAAGACGCATTTCACAGCTATAAGGCCCTTTTTCGAACTTTGGCGAAACGTTTTTTTTATATATTCAGAAAAAGCTAAGCTAATCCCTAATAGTGCGGTACAAACACTTTTTTTTCAAGTTTTGAGACTATATTTAGCAAAATTTTTACTCTATCACCCAAAACCTTGTAACTTTTTTCGTAAAAATATAAATCCGAGTATCGATGACAAATGAGCTCTCCAAAATTATAATGTAAAAATTTGTTTGTTAAACCTATTCTCTGTTTTTTTAGCGATACTGGGAAAATTTTGACAAAAAATTTTTGTTTGAGCTCTTATAACTGTTAAACGCGCTGCGATCAATATGCAATTATCTTGTGTTAAGGTCCTTGAAATATTGGCTACCTCTTAAAAAATTTTTTTTCAAAAATTTTTTGGGGGATTAGCCCCAAAACCCCCCAAATTTAGGGGCAATTTTTTTCAGCCAAATTTCTAACTTTTTACTATATGAGTCCTTACGTCTGAATATTTTTGTGCAGATTGCCCATATTTTCTTGAGCTCAAAAATATATAATTTCATAGGGATAACCTACCTGGGTCGGGTACCTCGAGAGGTTAAATGGGGTCAATTTTACGATTTTTGCTAAAATTCTTTGTATGGGGTTAGCAAGTGCACTTTTTGGCATAATGCTCAAAAACTGTTTGAGCCACAGGTTTGAGACCCGGGGGGTTTATCCCCCCGGGGAATTTTATGCTCTACATTTTGATGACAGCCAAAAAAATGTTTAGGCCCTAAGGCACTGCAATGGGTGACCCTAAAAATTTAACTTTTGACACAAAAATTTGCTTTTGGGTTTTAAATTAAGTAAATTGATAAATAATTATTAAAATACGAGTTTTGATCTTTGTTATTAAACCGATTTCGTTAAAAATTTTGAATGGTTTTGTTGTTAAATAGTAGATTCAGTACTGCAATTTTCGCGGTCAGCTAGATTTAATTTGCCTATAAATTAAAATCTTTCAAATAACTTTTTACTTTTATTTAAAATAATCGAAAACCATTATTTTTTACAAAACTAATATGGGATAATTTATCGACTTTATGGGAACGGACCAATTAGCGCAGAAAATTTTTTTCCAGTATTTGTAAATACTCCAACTGCATTTCAAGTCGACAAACTTTATAGTTTATTTTACAAAAAGTAGGCGGAAATTTGTAATATAAAAATTTACAACCTTCCTTGTGAAACAAGCCTTTGCCAAGAGTTTTTATATCAGTCAACAATTACCGCTAGTTTTTTTTAAGAACTTAACATTAAACTAAAATAACAAAAATTTATTATGATAAATTTTGACTTGATTGATATTAAGGTTTTGCTTATAGGAACAAAAATTTTTACACCTTGATTTAAACTGCTGTTCATCATGAGTTATCACGATAACTTCATGATCATCAGTATATATATTTTATCATGATAAAATAATCAGAATTTTAATTGAATGATGTTTCTTGAATCAAATTTACAATTTTATTCCGAAAATATTACAAACTGTGTGCATTTTACGCAAAAAAACAACTAAAATTAAACTAAGAATTAATTAAACAGTTCCTGTGATTGCTTTTTCCCTGATTACAACAGTGAAACCTCTGTTTCAAGGTGGTGGTATCTTCGTGTAACCATTTCAGTACTTAAAACTCACCCCAGTAAACTCTATGTATCACCTAGGTCATAGCTAAGTCGTACCTAATACTTTGATTAGCGTGTAGTTAATATAATGAGTGATTAGCTCATAGTGAGCAAACAAATTGAAATTGTTTAAGCTGTACGCTCACTAGAAATATTCAAATTTTATTTAGGGTTGCGAGATTTATTTTTCGCCTACTACCGTATATTAAATTTCCGCAATGATTTAGGGTAACTGACTTAATTTCCTTTTTTAACTTAACTTAACTGGCCACTTTTTTTATTTTTTTGAATAAGTTTTTTCTGGCTTTTTTAATCAAGCCAAAATTTGGCCTAAAAATCAAACAATAGCTATATTTGTTATTCCAGGGCAAAATTTGAATATATCTGTTACACTTAAAAATCAGTGAAGGTTTAAACTTTTTTTTTAAAGTGGCCGAAGTTAAGGCGCGTGCCATTTATTTCGGCTACCTACAAAAAACTGGCCATAACTATTGCTCAAACGAACAATAAAAATTTCTAAAGGTTGCAAATTTACCCTTAGGTATTGTTCTTGGTACAAATAACTTAATTTTTCCCGTTTGCGAACTTTAATAGTTATTAGCAAGAATTTAAATAATTATGTCAAAACCTTAAAAAAAACAAGTTTTAATAATTTGTATTTTTTGTTCAATTTTTATTTTTGGCTTAAAAAACGTCAAAACAAAGTCAAACGAGCAAAAAATTCTTTATAAATACGGTACAATGATAATTAAAAACAGCAAAAAACGGCAGGTTCTTTCACCTAAATTTTTAGGTGGCCGAAATTAACGGAATCTTAAAATGCACAGTTAGTTAAACGCATTTGCAAAATGATTTTGAAGAAAATATCAAAACATGAAAATTAACAACTTTGAGCCAACGTTTAAGGTTATATAATGCTTCGTTCTAAAATTGATGCAGTTTAAACACAAAGCAAAAATTAGGAAAATCACAAAAAATTCACTTTTTGTGAAAATGAAAATGTTGATAATGCAGAATAACAAAAATAAAAAAACTTTTGCAAAAACACTTTATTCAACATTCATCCAGTTACGTTTGTGCTAGTTTTTTTGTGTTTTAAAAATAATCCAATTTTCTAACACCCTAAATTGGTGGCCGAAATTAAGGCGTGGCCCAAATTAAGTCAGTTACCCTAATGGTCTAAACCATTTCAATTGCTTATGGCCGTTGGTCCTCGCGCGCCGAGGAAAACGAGCGCGTGATAGTTATAAAAGTTATGCGAGTGTTAAAATTATTTTAATACTGAAAGAATGTAAACGCATTCCCGATTATAGCGCCGAAGAAAAGTTGGACCAGTGCCGAGACACGGTTTCTGCTACTATTACGCTGATTAGTCGATTTAGTGGGTGAAAAACAATTCTAAGCGATTATTGGCGTATACAAAAAGGCGAGAGTCGCAGTTACAACAAATTTACCTATAGGTACGACCTAGGTGATACCTAGAGTTTACCGCGGCGAACTTTACGTATCACGATGGGTAGACAAAGATTTCATCACGGTAAAACGAAGGTTTAATGGTTGTAACCTGGGAAACATCCAATCACGGGAAGGGGTTAATCCGTGCCTAAAATAATAAATCCAAATTAGTGTTGTAAAAAGTAATGATTTAGGATTATTTTAAAGTAAAAGTAAAAGTAATTTGAAAATTTTTAATTTAAGTAAAGTAAGAGTAAAAGTAATTTGTAATTTTTTAATTTAAGTAAAGTAAAGGTAAAAGTAATGGTCAAAATTTTATTTAAGTAAAGTAAAAGTACGACCTATTTTTTAAAGTAAAAGTAAGAGTAAAAGTATAATAAAAGTAATTTTGGAACGGAGCAAAACACTGATTTTTAAAGCTCCAGAGTTCCGTTCCTAAGTTTTTTTGCTAATTGTATGTATAAATTATCATTTTAATAAGTTTTTAGTCAAAATAAATGGTTTTAGCATGTTAGTGGCTTAAAAAATTATCTTCGGCCATTTACTTTACAACAAGCCCTTAGGAAATCTATCCCTTGAAATTACTTAAATTTTACTTAAATTAATTTAAGTATTTGCAGAGGAAAATCCGAGTAAGAGTAAAAGTAAAAGTATTTGAAATTTCAAAAGTCGACTAAAAGTAAAAGTAATACAAAATTCGTTACTTTTATTACTTTAAGTGAAAGTAAAAGTAACTTTTTACAACACTAATCGAAATATTTGGGCGGTTAAAAAAATGCACTAGATCTACACCAAGAAATAAGATCCAGTTTGAAGTACTGTAGCTAAGGGTTGTAAATTATTAGAATAAATTATTGGAATTACAGGATGTAATCTTTTCTAAAAGCTTAGCACCCTCTAAAGAGAAAAATATAAATTTTCAAAGATAAATTATCGAAAATATACTAAATTTCTTAAACACATAAATTAAAAGTCTCAGAATTTTGTGTGTTCTTCTTTCCTTTATTTTTGTTTATAGTACGAGTTGGTACATTGTTTTTTTAAGATTTTTGTTTTTTTCTGTTGTGTTTATGTTGCTACTATGGTCTCTCAAGAAATTTACTGCCAAATGTTTATTATAATATTGAAAAATAAAGTAAATTAAATATGACAAATTTTTGCACATTTATCTGTCAAATAATCCAACCTTTTTTACACAGTCTGTGTCTGATCTGTTTCACAATATATTTTATTTCACAAAAAATTGACATCTTGTTAAATGTCAATTGTTAAAATGGCAAAAAAATTGATCATACTCGGGTGTTTCGTAGTGCCATGGACAAAGTGCCACCACGTAGCAACACAAGAATGTTATCTATTTTTGTAAACACTGAGATGACGTTCATTAATAGATGTTGATAAATATTAATCATTAATTTATTTTTTTGGTTGTATAATACTGTTAGAAAATATTTTTAAGCTAAAACAAGCCCTTAAAAACAAACTTTCCGGCATTTTAGGCACTTAATTATCGCAGCTAACATTTAGACTAAAAAATATGGATTTGAAGTTTTGAAATTAGAAATTGCCCGAGTTGACTGGACGGATAGATAGCTAAAGTCTGAAGTTCAGATATATGCCCTGTACAATAATTACTGCACTCGCTTAGCTATATTAGATACAACAGTTTAAACAGTTCAAAAAATGTTTCCTGTGCACTAAATTTTTCTGCACACTAGCAATTTTTTGCTTGTAGAAAAGTTTTGC
Organism: Microlaimidae sp. YZB2_3; assembly: GCA_030248175.1. Classification (NCBI taxonomy): domain Eukaryota; kingdom Metazoa; phylum Nematoda; class Chromadorea; order Desmodorida; family Microlaimidae; species Microlaimidae sp. YZB2_3. The sequence goes on from JASAMX010029158.1 coordinate 5,459, forward strand.
TAAAGAAAGTCACAAGAGTTCGCAAATTTCTATTTTAGAATCCGATCCTTACATACATTGTAAAATAAATAGGTTATCCCACTACAAATCAGAAGTATTGTGAAATCATAATATTAAATGCATAGAATTGTAGAATTAAATGCATAACAAAAGAATATATTGGTTACAGTTGGTAATTTAATATTAATATTTATATATCGCCGATCGTTGTTTGAGGAAAAGAATGAATCGATAAAATATGAATCCATTGCGAATGTGACTAGCTATGCTTTATTCAAAACATATTCTATTGATATTTACAACTCACAGTTACTAACTAACAACTGTATGCGAATCATTTTGCTAAAATCAGTTTTCAGCGGAAATAAAAAAATCAGTCATATTCAGACAAATGTTACGCTTTCTTTGACCATTTTTACCATATAGAATGCGAAATCAAATACTTATGTTACGTGTCAAAAGCTTAAATGATTAAGTGCTGACCACAAAAACGTATGCTAATTAACGGAAAAGAGTCAGCATCATAGGTTTATCATATTAAATAACTCAAAATAATTTGTCGGAGTTTTTTAAATAGACTACATAGTTTTGAATAAGGGTTTTTTTGTTTAGAAAGAAGGTACAATAACAATCAGTGCCAATAATATTTAGGAGAAATATTGAAAAAAAGCGAGTGATTCACTCATTTTACGGTTTCAAATAATTCCGCTTTGTTCGTACGGCGTTACTTGAGCGCTTTATTTCCACTTTTTTAATGTTTTAATTGCAAAAAATGCTTTTATTTAAAAGTTTGGAATGGACATTATGAAATTAATTTGTAATTTTAAAACTGTTTTACAACCAGAACATTAATAAAATCTATATAGTTTTAATATTAGTTTCAAAGCACAGATTTCAATTTTATTTTTGCTAATTCGACATTATTGTTTACGAAAGAACTATGTTAGTTTTGATTTCTAACTATTGTGATGTTTAAACCAACATAAATTTATTTAGCAAAAATTGATATATTAAAGACCTTCAACGTAGTGAAATATATCATCGTGTAGCAATTTTTATTAAGTATAGGTTTAAACAAAAAAAAACTAAGAAAACTACGATTTTTTAAAAACTTAGTTCTTTTCTTTTTGTACCTTTTCTCGTATAGTAAAAGAGCTTATTTAGAACTTGTTTATAAAAATAAATCTATATTAGTGTTGTAAAAAGTATCTTTTACTTAAACTAATAAATAAACGTATTTTGGTTTACTTTTACTTTCAATTTTGTTTAACTTTGTTCGAAATTTAGCCTACTTTTTTTTTGAAATTTCACAATCACATTTACATTTACTCTTACTCTAACTTTTTTGCGCATTTGCTTAAAAAATTTATTTAAACATAACTATTTTTTATGAATAAACTAGATCCAGTAGGTTTGTGTTAACATGAGTGGTGGAAAAAAGTTAAGGCCGCTAACACGCTAAGAAATATCTATTTGGAGTTAGTGATGTTCCCAACTTCTTACATAATGTGCCGGAGTTCCGGCCACTTAAAACAGAGCTTTTTCCGGAACTCCGGAGCTTTGAAACTAAAATGAAAAATGGAAACTTAAACTTTAAAGCTTATTTTAGCGTCAAACATGTTTTGAATTATTCTGCTAGTATTTTTAAAACTATTTTTTATTTTTCAAAAATTTTCGTACAAAATAATTTATGGCATTACTTTCTAATTTTTCATAAATTAGTAAAATATAGGGTTCAGTTCCGGAACTCCGAAAGTTGCTCTAAAGTCTAAAAAAGTGTAGCTTTGGAGCTTGAGTTTCAGGGGAAATCACTAATTTATACCAATAAGCTGTATAGAATGAAATTGTATACAGAAAATTAACAAGAATCCTTGTACAAAATGTATTATTACGGCGCATAAAATTATTTGGGAACATGATAATATAAATTTACAGTGGTTTTTTTTTGTTTTTAAATGTAAAGTTTAAAGTAAATTGAGGTTAAAACACAGTAATTTCTAGAAAATGTTATTTTAATCACTAAAACATTAAATGAAATTCATAATTTAGTTTGGGCTTTTTTTGCTTTCAAAAATGAATTGTTATATTGTGTTGTGACAAATTTTTTTTTTAATATTAAGTTTTGGTACTTGGAGTTTTATATTGAGGGCACCAAAGCTTGTCAGAGATTTTGCTTTTTTACTTTGAGATTAGCTACTGAGGGAAAATGATTTGAAGTCTTGTCGTAGTCATTTTTAATAAGTAATAATGTATCTTGATAAAAAATGAGCAAAATCATTATTAATAGTATCACTGGTATACAAAAGATTTTTAGTTAAATAAAAAAAATATTAATGTTTAATTTGAAATTGATTTTAATGATAAATTGAAAATCTCATTAATGTTAAAAAAATTGATTTTGTTGATATGTCAATGGTTTTCCATAATTTTCCTTTTATGTACTATTTTGTTATTTCAAATTTAATTAAATTGATAAAAAATAGATTACATGGTTTGTATTAACCCGTTCCCGTGATTGCCCTTTTCTAGGTTACAACCATGAAACCTTCGTATGACGTGAGTAGTGCCCAGTGAGCGAGCAAATTGAAATAGTTAAAGCTGTACGGTAGCAAAATGCAGATTTTTCGCACGAATACAGTGTATTACGTAGAATATTTCATGTAGCACAAATTCGCATAATGCTACCGTACAGCTTTAACCATTTCAATTTGCTCGCATTTCAATTTGGGCACTACTCATACAAAACATTCTGTATGCGGAAGTACAATATCGATCATGCGTAGAGTTTACCGCGGTAAGGTTTACTTACGACATTTTTCATACGAAAATACCACCATCGTGAGACCAAGGTTTCACCTTTGTCGTACGAAGGTTTCACGGTTGTAACGGGGGAAAAGGCCATCACGGGAACGGGTTAATTGACCGGAAGAAACCATAACTTTGCAAAGAACGACTGGCGACTTTTTCAAAAACCATTTTACAAAGTCGAGATTGTGGCGCAGTGGCAGAGCATTTGTCTACGTACTAAGTCCAAAGATCGATTCCCGACTGAGACATGATATACTGTGATAATTTTATAGTTCGATTGTATCCTTAATTAGAGTATATTTGATACCGAGCTTGCTTAAAAAGATACATGCAAATAAAACAAACATTTTTTTTCTGAAGCTTCGCGAAATTTTTTGTTGCTCCAGGAGGTTTATTTATGTAAGAAAACTTTTTCAGCCTTATTAAGTTCCACGGATTTTATTGCAAAACATTAATTAAATTGCGAAATTTGAAATTTTTGACAGTGTGGTAGTCAAATTTCCACCACCTACGCACGCTATTTTAACCTGAATTCATAATCAACTGCAAGATTTTGTTCGGTGTTTTGAACCAAATTAAACGAAAGATTTTTCTAAAAGCACAAATACTAAGAGTGAATCCTTTTTAGAGTGCACCATGAAAATTATGGGCAAAAGAAGAACCACAAAGGAAGTGCTTACAGAATATTACAGTATGACCAGCGCTCATGGTATTGGTCAATCAGCGGCGGCGTCTTCCAGACAGATGAAAGTATTTTTATTACAACAGAAAGAGTCACAATTCGTATAAAATCAACATTATTCTGACTCAAAATGTTTATAGGCTTTGTGTGGTAAAAGATAAAAAGAGTCACACACAACCACGAGTATTTTATGATGATTCGGACTTATTCTGTTATAGTAACGATGATTTTGATTTTGGATAAGTGGAGTCGAGGGGACTTGGAGTTGAACATGGGAAACTTGAAGTAACCGTAAAAGATATCTCCACTTAAGGCTCTAAAGACCCCATACCTTTATATTTGTGAGCTTTAGAAGCAGGGTTTTATTTTAAAAATATTTTTCGCGTATATACTAACTAATCCCTATTAAACAGAGTTACACAGTTGTAGAAAACAGTCCCACATCACATCTCTTAAAGTTTATGATCTATATATATTTCTGTAAGGGATGTATGTCTCTTAAAGGTGCGGAAGGGAGTGAAACTTTTTGTCTTCGATTTTGATAATTTTTCGTGAAAACCTTACCCCTGTCCCCAATAGGCCAAAAAATTCTTTCAAAAAAGTATCTCTAGTGGTTCAGGAGTTATTATCCCCCAAAATGGCATTTTTTGACAATTCTTTACCTGAATGATTGCTAAATGAGTAAAACAATTTAAGTTAGAAAATGTGTACTTAAGGATAGCGGCTACTTTCTAGTTTAATTTGATATCTTGATTGTTAAGATTGGTGCAGTCTTTCTCGAGATATTGCGTTTCCCGTACAAAAAACCCGCGATTTTTTCGCTAAAAAATCCAACGACGACAGTAATATGATGAAATTTGCTTAACATTTTTGCAATAATTTCGTATTTTTAGCAAAAAAATTACGGGTTTTTTGTACGGAAAACGCGATATATTGGAAAATACTGCACAAATCTTAACAATAAAGGTGTCAAATTAAAGTAAAAATGGCCGCTTTCTTTGAGTGCACAATTTGTAACTTAAATCCTTATACTCATTAAGCAATCTTTCACATACAGAATTATCAAAAACGACATTTTCGGGGGGTCATAACTCCTGAACCTGAGATATTTTGTTGAAAAAAAAATTGTGGGCTATTGGGGGCAGGGGTAAGGTTTTAACAAAAAATTTTCAAAATCCAAGACAAAAAGTTTGACTCCGTACCTCACCTTTAAAGTTTGTTTCAATGCTACTTGGACTATGGACGTCATTATTTAAAAAAGTTAATCTTTTTGATATGTCTTGTCAAAAATGCATAAGACAAAAATAATAATATTGTATTGTATAGAATTATAATTTAGATCATATTTTATAAAATTATAGAAATTGATTCATTTGTATGCGTGACATCTGAATCTAATCTTTTAATACAAATTATTCTTGTTTAAATTTAAATTTGTTACAAATTAATGTATGAACAGCTAAAATGATTGTGAACTAATGAAGTTTTTGTAGATATAAGTTGAATGATTTCTGATTGAATGCTTTAGATCTATGAAATTATAAAGTCAAAACCACCTATTAAATTTGTAAATTTACAGATGGCAGGTGTCGAGAAGTTTTTTTTCTGCATTGGAATATCAAAATATTTAGAGTATTTTCCACATTAATATGCCATTATCAATTAAAATGTCATGGTTTGATTGTTTAAATTATTATAAATCAAACCAAAATCCTCAATTCATAATAAAAGTTTTTTTCTTACCTTATAAAATTTATGTACATTATATTAATTTAGTTTTCTGTTTAGTATTTTTGGTGTGTGCTTTTATCATATCAATGATTGTAATGTTTGTCCAAATCGGCCTAGTTTTCATCAAATATTTGCAGTACAGCAGGATAACACAAGTGGATGTAAACGTTTTGTTATGATTATTTCATAATAGGTTTATATAAAAGGAAAAATTGTTGGGCTTTTATAAAAAAGTAAACAAAAATAATTAAATTAAAAAATGATTGTTTTATCTTTTAGGCTTAGAATTTTAACACTTAAATGTTTGCAATCGCCATAATTTTTGAAAAATTAAAAAAAATTCGTATTTTGAACCGTAACAACAATAAAATTAAAAGCGGTTTTTAGAAATATTTATGTTAAAATATACAATATTCATTTTCAGTCAGTAAATTCAAGATCGCATAAGGGTAGAGAATGTCTAATTGTGTAATACACAGTGTTTTAATCTATAGTTAGATTTTTTATCAAGCAGTACGTAACTGAACGAAGTACAGGGAC
>JASAMX010029159.1:0-12403 GCA_030248175.1 Microlaimidae sp. YZB2_3
ACTTGGAGGATTTTGTCAAAACTTAGGGGAATTTTCAGGGGATTTTACAAATTTTGACAGTCAAAATTTTTTGATTAAATGCTCACTGCTGATGATGAATTTCCACTTAGCTTGTGTGTTACAACTGCAACATCAATATACTGCTGGTGAAAACAAAAATAATAGAACATGAATAAAGTATTAGGACGTAATTATCAATTTCTTGCTTGCATGCAATTGCAGCAGCAGATCAGATTTTTATCTGTTTTTTTTTACTTTAACCTTTTTTGTTTCTTTTTGTAATCTTGTTGGTTTGTGTGCGGTATTGTTTGATTTTTTTAGTAAAAATTGGTACAAGTTCCATACGTGTACTCAATTTGATTTGACCGATTTGAAAGTAATTACAAATTTTAAAACATCTTTATAGCATAAATTGAAAACGTAGACCTTATTTTTGTGGTTATTTTTTGGATTTGAGCCTCTGAAAAAAATTTATGAGCCGATTTGTACCCAAAAATTGCCCTTTTTTGGCATGTACAATTTATGCTATTAAGAAAATTTTTTTATTAAGCATTTAATCAAATTAATATTATTTTTTCGTATAACCAAGTGTCTGGCAGTTACAAATATACTTTTATATTTTTCATGGTAGCTACCAATTTTTTATAGTAACCGTTCAAATACCACTGAAAAAATTAAAATTTTTCAAAAACAACTTGTTTTAATAAAAATTAATTATATTACAAATTTGTTTAATTTTTAGGTTTCGCTTAGGCTTAGGAACAATAAATCAGTGAAAAACTAAGTTAAAATTAGCGTTTAAAGCAAAAAAAATTGTTGTTCATGTTTTTAGTGGTCCATGTAACTTTCGAATTTTTAATTTTTTAAAAAATTTTTGAGTTCTTCAGACTTCTAGCATTGTTAAAACATAGTTTTTAATTTAATTTGTGCGTTCACATTTGTTTTTATTAACATCATAAATTGCATATGCTGAAAAAGGTCATTTTTAGGGTATAAATTGGTTCATAACTCTTTTTGATAAGTTCAAATCTTGAAAATAACCATCAAAACGAAGTCTGCGTGTTCGATTTAGTGTACAAAGATGTTTTATATGTGTATTTTACCTGCGGTTCGGCCAAATCGAATTTTGGGACGCGTATGAGAATCGTACCTTTTTATTTTACCTAGTTCAAAAAATATTTGTTTTGTATTTATTAAAAAAAGGTTTTATTATTGAATTTAGAAATAGAAAGTGGCTGTCATTGCCCCCTAAGGTGTTTGCTGCCCAAATTTTTAAAAGTTAAAAAATCGGTTAAAATTTTTTATACCCCAGCTCAGCTTATTTTTTATTTTACCTAGTTTAAAAAAATATTTGTTGTGTATTTATTAATTTATTATTTATTATTGATTAATAAATTGAAAGTAAAATGTTGTTACCATGTTTTTATTGCAATGTTTTTGTTATAGCTTTAATCTGTTGTGTGACTATAGTGCCAAACAAAAGTTTGATGAAATTGGGTTTGTTTAATTGAAATAAAATGTAAAATCACATAAAAATTATTATACATATTAATTTCTGCAATAACTATATTATAATGTATATGCTAATATGTTGTTTTGATGTAGGCAATATCAGTTTTGTTTAAAAAAACAAGTTTTTTTACTATTAAAATTTTTTTTGGACTTGGGGGGATTTTCGGGGGAACTTTCAAAATTTGAAAGTTGTTTCTGGTTTTTGAACAAAGTTTTGGGGGAATTCAGGGGAATTTTTTTTTGATTTTGGGGGAATTGCTATTTTAAAACCTGGCAACCCTGCAAACACCGCCAGCACACAATTAGCTCATAGTAAGAACACCGATGAGTTTAATACATCTATTTTAAAGGTTTTTTAAGATTTATTAAAACAAACTGTTAATAATTAGTAGGATAACATCTAATTTCATGTATTAGTGCATTTTATTGGTGTTAACGTCTATAATTTGGCAAAAATTTTAAGGTTTCGGCCAGCACACACTTAGTAGCGCACAGCCAGCACACACTTTATTTATAAATATTATAATATTACTCATGATTTTGTATAGTTTTTCAAGATAATTTTTAATAAATCTTCTAAACATAAGTAAAATAACATACAATTCTATATTTTATAGCTTAATTTCAACTTAAAAGTTAAGAAATAGCAATATTTTCGAAGTGTGTGCCAAGTGTGTGCTAAGTGTGTGCCAACTTGTAGAACAGGAAATTTTTCTGGGGTTCCATATTTTTGTTTAATTCCGTATTTCATTATGTTTATTAAAAATTAAATTGCAACGGTATTTAAAAGCCTAATAAATATCGGATTCTTCAATATGGTTTTTCTTTGAATCAATATGTTGTGCTAAAGTTAGTAATTTGAAGTAGGATAACATTACAAAGAGAAAAAATAATTTATTGAAACCCTAAACATTTAGCCAAAAAACCTTTTAATAAAAACTGGAAAAATAAATAAACTAAAGGAATTAAATGATAATAATTTAAAGTTATTATTAAATAAAATACGTTGTATTTTTGAAATTAAATTTTCATTTTATTTTATTTATAAAGTACTGCGATATCGCATCTTTTCGAAATTCTTTGATTACTCAAACCATTTTTATTAATGTTTCAGAAGTGTCACTTGCTTTATATATATGTGCACCCTTACCAACAAGATGTTTACTAAGTGAACATATTTTGAAATTGGAACAATACAGAGAAGATTAGCATGGCCCCTGAAGCAAGGATGACACGCGCAATCGTGAAGCGTTTCAAATTTTTTGCGTTTAGGATAACTAAGTTGGCCAGGCCTTAATTTCGGCCACCGGCTGTTATTTTAGCCATGTGTAAAATTTTAAAATCAAAAACTGCGTGTGGCTGGATAGATTGTCATGTCATCTAAATGGAATCTATAAATGGACAACAAAGATGGCAAAGTGGCTGACGCTGACAAGCTACATATTTTAAGTGCAAGAAGTATTCATAATAATTAACTGCACATAAGTTTTTAATATCACGGTTAGGGACACCCTCGAAACTGCCTACGGAAAATTAAACGAGCACTGTCACAAATCAAATTCCTATAACGCCCGAACCGGACTGCTCCTTTAATACTGAACCGATTCAGCTGAAATTTAAAAATGTTGTAGCCTTGTAGTGGAGCACTCTAAATACCAAAGTTGAGTTAGGTAGGTTTGGTATTAAAGGAACAGTCCGGTTCGGGCGTTATAGGAATTTGATTTGTGACAGTGCTCCTTTAAAGGCAGGTGGAAGGTAACAAAATTTCCATCGAACGCAAGTAGAAGACAGAAAAAATATTTTGGAAGCAGTGTAGAGGCAGTGAAACCTGTCTCGGAGGCAGAAAGTAGGTGAAAGTGTTTCCATGTTAAAGCATATACATGTTCAGAGGCAATCAAAACTGCGTTGGAAGCAACAACATTTTATGAAAATCTGCCTTTCCAATAGAGGCACAGCGTCCTTAGGAAAGCGGGTCAAAATATTCTTTGATCAATATATCCACGAGGCACAAAGATCCTATCGTTCATAAATAACATTATACAATTTCAAATATTAGTAGAAAATACAATTATAAAATACAATTTCTTAGTAGAAAAATAAATCACACCTGCCATGATTAGGAAAAGTACTTTTTAAACGGTTTTTTAGTTAAAAGAGTATTTGCGATAATTCAACCTGTGTTTACGTAATAACTGAACGAACGCAACCAGTTAAAATAGAGACTTTTTACATACTTCGTTTGTATAGGGATTTCAAACCTTGTTTGAATACAGTTGGCCAGGGATGACTCAAAATTGTCCATAGCGGGATATGACGAAAAAAGTATTTTAGCCTACAAAACATTTCTAAGATGTTATTAGGTTTTCACTTTTTAAAAGTTGAACACATAAGCGACAGGCAGGGGCATAGCAAGATTTCGGAAAAGCGGAGTTGCACTCCATACAAATTTTTCGAAAGGGGGGCCCTTACGAAAAATTTGTATGTAAAGAAATTTGGGTTGTACTCTAAATTTTCAAAATACCGTAAAAAAGACATTAAAAAAAGGTAATTTTTGCACTTCGCGCTAAGCGATTCTTTCTGCTGTTATTTGCATTATTTTTTATGTTAAACTTGGAAAATTTTAGGTTTAAAAAGGTATAACATTAAAAATTGTGCGACAGCACGAAAAAAATTTCAAAAATTGTCTTTGAAATTCATCAGAAAGATTACTTAAAAGTTGAAAATTTTAGGAGGGTGTCGGCTATAATCGGGATTTTTTTTTTGGGGGGAGGGAATTAGTCCCCCTCCCTGCCCACCTATGGTGGGGAAGGTAAGTGATTGGTGTTCCACAGCTCGAAATTACGAAGAAAATTATAACACACACGTTTTTATTTTTCATAGACGATTTCTGGATGGTTCAAAAAGCGCTTTTGGTTTTTGCTATTTAACTTAGATTTTTTTAAGTAATGTTTTGAGGTAAAATTTTGTGTTTCATAATGTTATTTATGAACGATAGGATCTTTGTGCCTCGTGGATATATTGATCAAAGAATATTTTGACCCGCTTTCCTAAGGACGCTGTGCCTCTATTGGAAAGGCAGATTTTCATAAAAATGTTGTTGCTTCCATGCAGTTTTGATTGCCTCTGAACATGTATATGCTTTAACATGGAAACACTTTCACCTACTTTCTGCCTCCGAGACAGGTTTCACTGCCTCTACACTGCTTCCAAAATATTTTTTCTGTCTTCTACTTGCGTTCGATGGAAATTTTGTTACCTTCCACCTGCCTTTAAAGGAGCACTGTCACAAATCAAATTCCTATAACGCCCGAACCGGACTGTTCCTTTAATACCAAACCTACCTAACTCAACTTTGGTATTTAGAGTGCTCCACTACAAGGCTACAACATTTTTAAATTTCAGCTGAATCGGTTCAGTATTAAAGGAGCAGTCCGGTTCGGGCGTTATAGGAATTTGATTTGTGACAGTGCTCGTTTAATTTTCCGTAGGCAGTTTCGAGGGTGTCCCTAACCGTGATATTAAAAACTTATGTGCAGTTAATTATTATGAATACTTCTTGCACTTAAAATATGTAGCTTGTCAGCGTCAGCCACTTTGCCATCTTTGTTGTCCATTTATAGATTCCATTTAGATGACATGACGATCTATCCAGCCAAACGCAGTTTATTTTATAATTTTACACATGGCAAAATAACAGCCGGTGGCTGAAAATGAGGCCTGGCCGACTTAGTTATCCTAAACGCAAAAAATTTGAAACGCTTCACGATTGCGCGTGTCATCCTTGCTTCAGGGGCCATGCTAATCTTCTCTGTATTGTTCCAATTTCAAAATATGTTCACTTAGTAAACATCTTGTTGGTAAGGGTGCACATATATATAAAGCAAGTGACACTTCTGAAACATTAATAAAAATGGTTTGAGTAATCAAAGAATTTCGAAAAGATGCGATATCGCAGTACTTTATAAATAAAATAAAATGAAAATTTAATTTCAAAAATACAACGTATTTTATTTAATAATAACTTTAAATTATTATCATTTAATTCCTTTAGTTTATTTATTTTTCCAGTTTTTATTAAAAGGTTTTTTGGCTAAATGTTTAGGGTTTCAATAAATTATTTTTTCTCTTTGTAATGTTATCGTATTTCAAATTATGAACTTTAGCACAACATATTGATTCAAAGAAAAACCATATTGAAGAATCCGATATTTATTAGGCTTTTAAATAACTGTTGGAATTTAATTTTTAATAAACATAATGAAATACGGAATTAAACAAAAATTTGAACCCCCACAGAAAAATTTCCTGTTCTACAAGTTGGCACACACTTACCACATACTTGGCACACACATAGAAAATATTGCTATTTTTTAACTTTTAAGTTGAAATTAAGCTATAAAAAGTAGATTTGTATGATATTTTACTTATGTTAGAAATTATAAAAATTATCTTGAAAAACTATACAAAATCATGAGTAATATTATAATATTTATAAATAAAGTGTGTGCTGGCTTGCGCTACTAGTTTTCTGGCCAAAACCTTAAATTCTTGCCAAATTATAGACTTTAACACAAAGAAAATGCACTAATACATGAAATTAGATGTTATATAACTAATTATTAACAATTTATTTAAATAAATCTTAAAAAACCTTTAAAATAGATGAATTAAACTCATCGGTGTTCTTACTATTAAAATTTTTTTTGGACTTGGGGGGATTTTTCGGGGGAACTTTCAAAATTTGAAAGTTGTTTCTGGTTTTTGAACAAAGTTTTGGGGGAATTCAGGGGAATTTTTTTTGATTTTTTTGGGGGAATTGCTCTTTTAAAACCTGGCAACCCTGCAAACACCGCCAGCACACAATTAGCTCATGCGTAAGAACACCGATGAGTTAATTTGAGATCTGTTTTAAAGGTTTTTTAAGATTTATTTAAATAAATTGTTAATAATTAGTTATATAACATCTAATTTCATGTATTAGTGCATTTTCTTTGTGTTAAAGTCTATAATTTGGCAAGAATTTCAAGGTTTCGGCCAGAACACACTTAGTAGCGCACAGCCAGCACACACTTTATTTATAAATATTATAATATTACTCATGATTTTGTATAGTTTTTCAAGATAATTTTTAATAAATCTTCTAAACATAAGTAAAATAACATACAATTCTATATTTTATAGCTTAATTTCAACTTAAAAGTTAAGAAATAGCAATATTTTCGAAGTGTGTTATTGCCAAGTGTGTGCTAAGTGTGTGCCAACTTTGTAGAACAGGAAATTTTATTGGGGTTCCATATTTTTGTTTAATTCCGTATTTCATTATGTTTATTAAAAATTGATTGCAACGGTATTTAAAAGCCTAATAAAATCGGATTCTTCAATATGGTTTTTCTTTTGAATCAATATGTTGTGCTAAAGTTAGTAATTTGAAGTAGGATAACATTACAAAGAGAAAAAATAATTTATTGAAACCCTAAACATTTAGCCAAAAAACCTTTGATGAACTGGAAAAATAAATAAACTAAAGGAATTAAATGATAATAATTAAAGTTATTATTAAATAAAATACGTTGTATTTTTTGAAATTAAATTTTCATTTTATTTTATTTATAAAGTACTGCGATATCGCATCTTTTCGAAATTCTTTGATTACTCGAACCCATTTTATAATGTTTCAGAAGTGTCACTTGCTTTATATATGTGCACCCTTACCAACAAGATGTTTACTAAGTGAACATATTTTCTGAAATTGGAATACAAGAAGTACGAGCGTGGCCCCTAGAAGCAAGGATGACACGCGCAATCGTGAAGCGTTTTCAATTTTTGCGTTTAGGATAACTAAGTCGGCCAGGCCTCATTTTCAGCCACCGGCTGTTATTTTTGCCATGTGTTGAATTTGTAAAAAAATACGATTGGCTGGATAGATCGTCATGTCATCTAAATGGAATCTATACAAATGGACAACAAAGATGGCAAAGTGGCTGACGCTGACAAGCTCATATTTTAAGTGCAAGAGAGAAGTATTCATAATAATTAACTGCACATAAGTTTTAATATAGCAGTTAGGGACACCTCAAAACTGCCTACGGAAAATTAAACGAGCATCTCGCAATCGAACCCCTATAACGCCCAAACCGACTACTCCTTAGATATTCAAAAAAATTTAACTGGAAGTTAAAAATGTTGTAGCCTTGTAGGTGGAGCACTATTTAAATACCAAAGTTATTAAGTTAAGTAAGTTTAGTATTAAAGGAACAGTCCAGTTTCGGGCGTTATAGGAATTTGATTTGTGGGCACAGTACTCCTTAAAGGCAGGTGGAAGGTAACAAAAATTTCCATCGAACACAAGTAGAAGACAGAAAAAATATTTTGGAAGCAGTGTAGGAGGCAGTGAAACCCTGCCTTCTCAGAAGGCAGAAGGATTAGGGTGGAAGTGTTTGGTGTTCAATTTGTGCATGTTCAGAGGCAAATTCAAAACTGCGTTGGAGCAACAACATTTTATGAAAATATATTTTCAATCAAGCAGCATTTAAAAGCATAGAAATTTCTTTGAACCATTGCCAGAAAATCGTCTATGAAAAATAGAAAAACGTGTGTTATAATTTCTTAGGTAATTCGAGCTGTGGAACGCCCAAATTGGTTACTGCACCATAGGGTGGGTACCCCTCCCCCCCCAAAAAAAAATCCCGAATTGTAGGCCGACACCCCTCCCTGAATTTTCAACTTTTTTAATTAATCTTTCTGATGAATTTCGAGGACAATTTTTGAAATTTTTTCGTGCTGTCGCAGCAATTTTTAATGTTATACCTTTTTAAACCTGAATTTTCCAAGTTTGACAAAAAATAATGCGAATCACAGAAAAGAATCGCTTAGCGCGAAAATGCAAAAATTATTTTAATGTCTTTTTTACGGTATTTTGAAAATTTAAGAGTACAACCCAAATTTCTTTACATACAAATTTTCGTAAGGGCCCTTTGAAAAATTTGGTATGAAAATGCAACTACCATTTCGAAATCTTTGCTATGCTATGTCGTGTGTGTTCAACTTTTAAAAAGTGAAAACCTAATAACATCTTAGAAAATGTTTTGTAGGCTAGAATACTTTTTTTCGTCATATCCGCTATGGACAATTTTGAGTCATCCCCTGGCCGACTGTAAGTTGGACAAGGTTTAGAAATCCTATACAAAAACGAAAATTCGAAAGTCTCTATTTTAACTCGGTTGCGCTCGTTCAGTTTATTTTGAACACAGGTTGAATTATCGCAAATCTCTTTTAGACTGAAAAACCGGGTTTCAAAATTTTCTTTTATTAATCATGGCAGGTGTGTTATTTTCTACTAAGAAAATTGTATTTTGTTATTTTTTACTAATATTTGAAAATTGTATAATGTTATTTATGAACGATCAAGTACTTTTTGTGCCCTCGTGCCAAATTGTCTAAATACAAAAATATTTTTTTGACCCGCTTTCCTAAGGACATGCTGCCTCTATTGGAAAGGCAGATTTTTTCATAAAAATGTTGTTGCAGTTTTCGTTGCGCTCTGAACATGTATATGCTTTAACGTGGAAAAGTTTCGCCTCTTTCTGCCTCCGACAGGTTTCACTGCCTCTACCAAAATATTTTTTTTCTGTCTTCTACTTTGCGTTCAATGGAAGATTTGTTACCTTCCACCTGCCTTTAAAGGAACACTGTCACAAATCAAATTCCTATAACGCCCCAGAACCGGACTGTTCCTTTAATACCAAACCTACCTAATTCAATTTCGTATTTAGAGTGTTCCCTACAAGGCTACGGCATTTCTAAATTTCAGCTGAATCGGTTCAGTAGAAGGAGCAGTCCGGTTCGGGCGTTATAGGAATTTGATTTGTGACAGTGCTCGTTTAATTTTCCGTAGGCAGTTTCGAGGGTGTCCCCTTAACCGTGATATTAAAAACTTATGTGCAGTTAATTATTATGAATACTTCTTGCACTTAAAATATGTAGCTTGTCAGTGTCAGCCACTTTGCCATCTTTGTTGTCCATTTATAGATTCCATTTAGGATGACATGACGATCTATCCAACCGCACGCAGTTTATTTTATAATTTTACACATGGCAAAAATAATAGCCGGTGGCTGAAAATGAGGCCTGGCCGACTTAGTTATCCTAAACGCAAAAAATTTGAAACGCTTCACGATTGCGCGTGTCATCCTTGCTTCAGGGGCCATGCTAATTCTCTCTGTATTGTTCCAATTTCAAAATATGTTCACTTAGTAAACATCTTGTTGGTAAGGGTGCACATATATATAAAGCAAGTGACACTTCTGAAACATTAATAAAAATGGTTTTAGTAATGAAAAAATTTCGAAAAGATGCGATATCGCAGTACTTATAAATAAAATAAAATGAAAACTTAATTTCAAAAATACAACGTATTTTATTTAATAATAGTTTCGATTATTTTATCATTTAATTCCTTTAGTTTATTTATTTTTCCAGTTTTTATTAAAAGGTTTTTTGGTTAAATGTTTAGGGTTTCAATAAATTATTTTTTCTCTTTGTAATGTTATCCTACTTAAATTACTAACTTTAGCACAACATATTGATTCAAAGAAAAACCATATTGAAGAATCCGATATTATTAGGCTTTTAAATACCGTTGCAATTTAATTTTTAATAAACATAATGAAATACGGAATTAAACAAAAAATATGGAACCCAGAAAAATTTCCTGTTCTACAAGTTGGCACACACTTAGCACACACTTGGCACACACTTCGAAAATATTGCTATTTCTTAACTTTTAAGTTGGAAACTAAGACTGCTAAAAAATATAGAATTGTATGTTATTTTACTTATGTTTAGAAGATTTATTAAAAATTATCTTGAAAAACTATACAAAATCATGAGTAATATTATAATATTTATAAATAAAAGTGTGTGCTGGCTGTGCGCTACTAAGTGGTACTGCTGAAACCTTGAAATTCTTGCCAAATTATAGACTTTAACACAAAGAAAATGCACTAATACATGAAATTAGATGTTATATAACTAATTATTAACAATTTATTTAAATAAATCTTAAAAAACCTTTAAAATAGATGAATTAAACTCATCGGTGTTCTTACTATGAGCTAATTGTGTGCTGGCGGTGTTTGCAGGGTTGCCAGGTTTTAAAATAGCAATTCCCCCAAAATCAGAAAAAAATTTCCCTGAATTCCCCCAAAACTTTGTTCAAAAACCAGAAACAACTTTCAAATTTTGAAAATTCCCTCAAAAATCCCCCCAAGTCCAAAAAAAAATTTTAATAGTAAAAAAACTTGGTTTTTTAAACAAAACTGATATTGCCTACATCAACACAACATATTAGCATATACATTATACTATAGTTATTGCAGAAATTGATATCTCAAATCATTTTGAGCTGATTTTACAGTTTATTTCAATTAAACAAACTCAATTTCATCAAACTTTTGTTTGGCACTATAGTCACACAACAGATTAAAGCTATAACAAAAACATTGCAATAAAAACATGGTAACAACAACATTTTACATTCAATTTATTAATAAATACACAACAAATATTTTTTGAACTAGGTAAAATAAAAAATAAGCTGAGCTGGGGTATAAAAAATTTTAACCGATTTTTTAACTTTTAAAAATTTGGGAGCAATGACAGCCACTTTCTATTTAGAAATTCAATAATAAAACCTTTTTTTAATAATACAAAACAAATATTTTTTTGAACTAGGTAAAATAAAAAATAAAAAAGCTGAGCCGACAGGAAAAAAAATATAAAACATTTGTACACTAAATCGAACACGCACTTCGTTTTGATGTTAATTCAAGCTTTGAACTTATCAAAAAGAGTTATGGGCCAATTCATACCCAAAAAATGACCTTTTTCAGCATGTGCAATTTATGATGTTAATAAAAACAAATGTAAACGCACAAATTAAATTAAAAACTATGTTTTAAAAATGCTAAAAGTCTGAAGAACTCAAAAATTTTTTAAAAAATTGAAAATTCGAAAGTTACATGGACCACTAAAAACATGAACAAGAAAATTGGTTTGACTTTAAACGCTTATTTTAACTTAGTTTTTTACCGATTTATTGTTCCTAAGCCTAAGCAAAACCTAAAAATTAAACAAATTTGTAGATATAATTATTTTTTATTAAAATAAGTTGTTTTTGAAAAATTTTAATTTTTTCAGTGGGTATTTGAACGGTTACTATAAAAAATTGGTAGCTATCATGAAAAATATAAAAGTATATTTGTAACTGCCAGACACTTGGTTATACGAAAAAATAATATTTAATTGATTAAATGTTTAATAAAAAAATTTTATTTAATAATTTGAATTGTTACATTCCAAAAAAGGGCAATTTTTGGGGTACAAATCGGCTCATAAATTTTTTTCAAAGGCTCAAATACGAAAAATAACGGCGCAATTAAGGTCTACCGTTTTCAATTTATCCTATAAGGATGTTTTACAATTTGTAATTACTTTTCAAATAGGTAGAATAGAATTTTGGTACACATATGGCACTTGTACCAATTTTTTACTAAAAAAATAAAACAATACCGCACACAAAGCAGCGAAATTACAAAAAAGAAACAAAAAAGGTTAAAGAAAAAAAAAAAAACTGGAGATTTGCTAAAATCTTTGCTGCTGCAATCTGCATCGAGGCAAGAAATTGGGATAATTACGTCCTAATACTTTATTCATGTTCTATTATTTTTGTTTTCACTCACAACAAGTTTATCTATTTTCCCGTTGTTAACACACAAGCCTAGTGAAAATTCATCATCAGCAGGTGAGCATTTAGATCAAAAAATTTTGACTGTCAAAATTTGCCTAGAATCCCCCTGGAAGTAATATTAGGTTTTAACAAAAATCCTCCAAG
>JASAMX010029160.1:0-11893 GCA_030248175.1 Microlaimidae sp. YZB2_3
TGTTGCTGTGAGTGCATTTATGATTTTGAGTGTTTTGCGTGCTTTGCTGTGTGTATTTGCGATGTGTGTGTTGAATGTAAGCTTGGGGTCAAAAGTGAGCCCCAAGATTTTTGGGTTTTTAGTTGTGATGAGTGTTGTGTTGTTTATTTGTAGTGATAGTTGTGTGTTGTACTCTGCAGGGTCTGGTGTGAATAGTGTGGATGTTGTTTTGCTTGCATTTAGTGTGAGTTGGTTGTTGTCTGTCCATGTTTGTATTGCGTGTAGGTATGGTTGTATTTGTTGTTGTGCTATGTGATGGTTTGGGTGTGATGCATATATTGTGATGTCGTCTGCATATGTTATGATGTGTACGTTTGGTGGTGGTGCTGGAATGTCTGCGGTGTAGATGTTGAATAGTGTGGGTGATAGACAGGAGCCTTGTGGGACTCCTGTTTTTATGAGTTTTTGTTTTGATTTGTGATTGTTGTATGTGGTGTATGCTTTGCGGCCTTTGATGTAGTTGTTTATGAATTTTGTGATTGTTGTTGGTATTTGTGTTTGTGCGAGTTTGTGTATGAGTGTGTGGTGATTGACAGTGTCGAATGCTTTGGACATGTCCAGTGCTACGACAACTGTGCGGTGTGGTGGTTTTGGTTTGTTGAAACCTGCTGCTATGTGAGTGTAAAGTGTTTGTAATGCTGTGTATGTGGAGTGTTGTTTTTTGAAGCCGTGTTGGTATGTTGTTTGTGATGTATGGGAGTATGATTTTTTTGCAAGTTTTTTGCGAGTGCGGATATGAGTGAGATGGGCCTGAATGATTGGCTGTTGTTGATGTTTTTGTTTGGTTTTGGAATTGGAATGTAGTTGGAGAGTTTCCAACTGTGTGGTATTGTGTTTGTGTTTATAATGTTAGTGTAGAGTTGTGTGAGGTATTGTAGTGCTTTGTTGCCTAAATGTTTGAGGTGGTGTATGTTTGTGTTGTCACGCCCAACTGAGTTGTTTGTTGTGCTGTGTTGTATTGCTGTGATTGTTTGTTGTATTGTTAGTGTGATGGGTGTGGATTTTAGTTGTTTGATTGCGCGTGTAATTTTGCGGTATGTTTTGTTTGTTTTGTGAGTTGTGGATTGTGTAAATTGTTTGTTGAAATGTTTTGCTATGCTGTATGGGCGAGTGATTGTTTTTGTGTTGAATGTGATTGCCCTGTTTTTGTCTGTACGTTGTTTTTTGTTGTTGAGTTGTGCTATTGTGTTGTATAGTTTGTAAGAGTTGTGTTTGTGGGTAAAGTGTTTTGTGATGTGTTGCTGCCAGATGTTTGCTTTATGTTCTGCTATTTGTTTTTGTATTTGTTTGTTTAGCTGTTGTATGTCTGGATGTTTGGAGTCTGCTTGTCTGAGTGCGTTGCGGTGTTGTGTGAGTTGTATGATATGTTGTGGTAGTGGCCTGTTTGTGTGCTTAATGTGACCTTTGGGAATATGTGCTTTGTCTGCTTGAATAATGAGTTTTGTAAATGCTTTGTTTGCTTGATGTATGTTTGTGGTGGGTGGGAGTGTTTGTATGTTGTCTTCTATGTGTGCGGTGAAGGCTTGCCAGTTTGCTTTTTTGTAATTTGTGAATGTTGTTTTGGTGTGTTGTTGTTTGTGTGTGTGCATGTTTAGTGTTGTGAGTATTGGTAGGTGGTCTGAATTGAGTGCATGTAGTGTTTGCCATGAGTGGGTGTTGTTGATGTTTGCTGAGATTGTTGTGATGTCTGGAGATGTTTGTTGTTGATTAGTTGCTGTTGGTTTGCGTGTTGGTGTATTTGTGTTGAGTATTGTGTGTTTTGAGTTTATGATTATGTCCGCTAAACCATAGAGGGGAGTGAGCGTTTATGTCGCCTGTGATGATTGTGTTGTCTTGCTGGGTGAGTTTGTGTATGATGTGTGTTGTGTCTGCTATTTGGTTGTTTTTTGTTGTTGCTGATTGAGTGTCCCTTGGAGGGATGTAGATGTTTGCAATGTCTATGTGTTGCTTTTGTGTTTTGTGTGTTGTGTTGTTGTGAGTAGCTCTTGTGTGTGTGTGTGTGTTGTTTGTGTGTGTGTTGTGCTGTGTGTGTGTTGTTGAGGATTGTTGTGTAGTTTGTTTGTTTGTGTGTTTGATGTTGTGGGCCCCCAGACTTTGTGCTGTTACTTGATTATGTGAGTGATTGACTTGAATGTGTGAGTGTGTGTTTCTTTTGGTTTACCCCGAGGTTGTGTGAGTGCATTTATGATTTTGAGTGTTTTGCGTGCTTTGCTGTGTGTATTTGCGATGTGTGTGTTGAATGTAAGCTTGGGGTCAAAAGTGAGCCCCAAGATTTTTGGGTTTTTAGTTGTGATGAGTGTTGTGTTGTTTATTTGTAGTGATAGTTGTGTGTTGTACTCTGCAGGGTCTGGTGTGAATAGTGTGGATGTTGTTTTGCTTGCATTTAGTGTGAGTTGGTTGTTGTCTGTCCATGTTTGTATTGCGTGTAGGTATGGTTGTATTTGTTGTTGTGCTATGTGGTGGTTTGGGTGTGATGCATATATTGTGATGTCGTCTGCATATGTTATGATGTGTACGTTTGGTGGTGGTGCTGGAATGTCTGCGGTGTAGATGTTGAATAGTGTGGGTGATAGACAGGAGCCTTGTGGAACTCCTGTTTTTATGAGTTTTTGTTTTATTTGTCATTTTTGTATGTGGTGTATGCTTTGCGGCCTTTGATTTAGTTGTTTATGAATTTTGTGATTGTTGCTGGTACTTGTGTTTCTGTGAGTTTGTGTATCAGTGTGTGGTGATTGACAGTGTCAAAAGCTTTGGACATGTCCAGTGCTACGACAACTGTGAGGTGTGGTGATTTTGGTTTGTTGAAACCTGCTGCTATGTGAATGTAAAGTGTTTGTAATGCTGTGTATGTGGAGTGTTGTTTTTTGAAGCCGTGTTGGTATGTTGTGTTTGGTATGTTGCTTGTGATGTATGGGAGTATGATTTTTTCGGGGGTGCGGATATGAGTTTGGCTATTAAATGCCTATGAAAAAGCCTATAAAATTCCTATGACATCTCAGTCAACGAGTTAGTGGCCCGGCCCGATCCAGAACGGTTCGACCCGGCGTAAAACTCTCAACGGTACGTACTGGTCGACGAATTTGGCCCAGCCACTGGGGAATTCCGCCGGTACCCAGCAATTGATGGGTTCTCCCCAATAGTGAGAAGTGAGGAGGATGGCGGAAAAGAAGCCCAGCACAATTACGGTAACCCTAAAATCAAGTAGCCCTAAAATTAAGTAACCCTAAAATTAAGTAACCCTAAAATTAAGTAACCCTAAAATCAAGTAGCCCTAAAATTGTCTTAATCCAAAATTCAAGTCATTATAAAATTAAGCTAAACCTAAGATACCAATAAATTAACCTAAAATAAGAATAAATTATACGGAAATTGCGGTAATCTGAAAAATAATTATGCTAAACCTAAAATCAAGTAGCTCTAAAATTATCTTAATCCAAAATTCAAGTCATTATAAAAATTAAGCTAAACCTAAGATAACAATAAATTAACCTAAAATAAGAATAAATTTTACGGAAATCGCGGCAATCTGAAAAATAATTACGGTAACCCTAAAATCAAGTAGCTCTAAAATTTTCTTAATCTAAAATTCAAGTCATTATAAAATTAAGCTAAAACTAAGATAACAATAAATTAACCTAAAATAAGAATAAATTTTACGGAAATCGCGGCAATCTGAAAAAATAATTATGCTAAACCTTAAAATTATAGTAGCTCTAAAATTTTCTCCATCCTAAAATTACAGTCATTTTAGAATTACGGTAACTTTAAAATTACAGTAAACCTAAAATTACGGTAACTCTAAAATTACGGTAAGCTCAAGTTTACGTCAACCATGATAACTTTTAAATTGCAGTACTTTTTGCAAAAAAGTTGAAAACTGGAAATACAAAAATATAGTCCCCGACCAAACTATACCGAAATTGAATCTATAATACACTATGTTTAAACCATACCAGCAACTCCCAAAACCACGCCCACACAAAAAAGAAAAGAACCCGAAAAGCAAGAGAAAACCGAAACAAAAAAAAAAGGAAAAACACCAGCCGACAAAACCCCAACCCGACTCAAGTGCTCTAATAAAAAGGGATGATCGCGACTCCACCATGGTTTGAATTTTAAATTCTTTTGCGGATATTACTAATGCAAAGTTTTTTTAGTGGACTTTAGAATTGAAGTTTTGCTACCGTGTATAAACTGGGTTTTTTTTATGAACGGTTTATACCGTATTTTGGTAGAGAAGTAAATAAACTATTGAATGTTTGACTTTTAAATATCTTTGGGTAAATTAATGAAATGGGATTAAAAAAATCTTTTAAAATCATTCATAACAATGGGTTTAAGTTTTATCAATCAATTGTTTTAGTTATGTTTTATCCGTTAATTTTTTTAATTAAGTTGTTAAAAAAATAAAATTTTTGTTTATTTATATAAAGATATGTGTAGGTTTTTTTCCGAATATAGAATTTTTTTTAATTTTAAGTTTAATAAAATTTAAAAAACAAACAATTACGAATAAAACATCTAAAATTCCTTTTTTTCCTTAGTTTAACAATTTATTTAACATATAAAATTATATGTTAAGTAAAGAGTGTATGTATAAAATGAAAAAAAGTAAATAGAATAATTAAATTGGCGAAAATATCTGACTACAATCATACTTATTTTTTCCGAAAAAAGTTTAAAAAATATACAAAAAACTTTTGGTTTGGTACAGAAAAATATTTTACTAGAGATGGTTACCGAACTGAATTCAAAATAATATTTTTTTATAAAATTTGTGCTTTCAATTTCGTAAGCTACACATTTGTTTTTTTTGTGTTGATTTGTTTTTTATACTGTCTTTATAAATAAACTAGTAATGTTTAATATAAAAACAACACTCGTTTTGTCTTTTGTTAATCGTCCAAAAAACGGTTTCGTTTGATTCTAACGCTGCAATAGACAATCGGAACTTTACACGAAACCTAAGAAAATCGTACGTAATTTTAAAGGAGAGAAGTTTGAACTAAACCTTTCAGGGCTTAGCATTTGTGGAAACCGACCTTATTTTTCAAAAAAAAGAAGGACAAATTTAGCGCCAAACTTCCAGCAATCTAAGGTCAAACATAAGAAAACCGGAAAAATCTATGAAACTTCCAATCAGCCAACGGTGGTTTTGTTTTTTTAGAGATTGAAAAAACAAGTCAAAACTATGAGTCACTTCAGTGCCATACACTCCGTTCAGGAATTGGTCAGCAGTTTTTTCCGCCATCCGTCCGGAGATTTTGCCGACAAACTCAGCGCAAGGTATACGGTATTTTTATTATAACAAGAATTCGTCGTATAAATAAAAAAAGAATTTGTAACTTGGTATTTTTGATTGACATTTTTTGGAGTCTTGAGAACATAGAGCAGAAACTTGGAGTCGAAAACGGTGAATTTTGAAACCAGTGGAAAATTTTTAACTGAAAATTTAAAATCGCAAAAAAATATGCCTGAGCCTAATGCTAAACCTTAACCTTACCCAAAATCAATTTCTTAATTTTTTGTTTCACATTGCGATTTTCACTCTTTCAAATGACCAAAATTTTCTGAAGGTTCAAAGTTTCATTCCAAAAATACTTACTTATTTTTCGTTATACGAGAATTCGTCGGCTAAATACTAAAAATTATGTTACATCGGATTTTTAATAGCACGGTAATTAAAAATGTTTATGCATTACGGTATGGTTTAAACATAGTGTATTATAGATTCAATCTCGGTATAGTTTGTCGGGGACTATATTTTTGTATTTCCAGTTTTCAACTTTTTTGCAAAAAGTACTGCAATTTAAAAGTTATCATGGTTGACGTAAACTTGAGCTTACCGTAATTTTAGAGTTACCGTAATTTTAGGTTTACTGTAATTTTAAAGTTACCGTAATTCTAAAATGACTGTAATTTTAGGATGGAGAAAATTTTAGAGCTACTATAATTTTAGGTTTAGTATAATTATTTTTCAGATTGCCGCGATTTCCGTATAATTTATTCTTATTTTAGGTTAATTTATTGTTATCTTAGTTTTAGGATAATTTTATAATGACTTGAATTTTAGATTAAGATAATTTTAGAGCTACTTGATTTTAGGGTTACCGTAATTATTTTTCAGATTGCCGCGATTTCCGTAAAATTTATTCTTATTTTAGGTTAATTTATTGTTATCTTAGGTTTAGCTTAATTTTTATAATGACTTGAATTTTGGATTAAGATAATTTTAGAGCTACTTGATTTTAGGTTTAGCATAATTATTTTTCAGATTACCGCGATTTCCGTAAAATTTATTTGTATTTTAGGTTAATTTATTATCTTAGGTTTAGCTTAATTTTATAATGAATTAAATTTTGGATTAAGATAATTTTAGGGCTACTTGATTTTAGGGTTACTTAATTTTAGGGTTACTTAATTTTAAGGTTACTTAATTTTAGGGCTACTTGATTTTAGGGTGACCGTAATTGTGCTGGGCTTCTTCTCCGCCATCCTCCTCACTTCTCACTACTGGGGAGAACCCATCAATTGCTGGGTACCGGCGGAATTCCCCAGTGGCTGGGCCAAATTCGTCGACCAGTATGTACCGTTGAGAGTTTTACGCCGGGTCGAACCGTTCTGGATCGGGCCGGGCCACTAACTCGTTAACTGAGATGTCATAGGAATTTTATAGGCTTTTTCATAGGCATTTAATAGCCAATTTTATAAAACTGAGATTTCATACCACCCTGGCATTTTAAGAGCTCTAAAATGTCATATGGTATTCGTTATCACGTGAGCACGTTTTGCTCCGTGGGATAGGTTGTTGGAGGAGCTAAATATTCCCGCAGTTTAGACGTCCCGCCCTAACAAACTCATGGAACAAATTTTTTTATGATCTCCCATTTTTTGCGCTAATTGGCTGCGCTTGTCGTTGTTCCGTGAAAGTGACGTGAGCAATTGTCGGTCCCGCGCTCTCCAGTTCGGTTTCGCGCTCTTCGCCAGTCAATATGAAATGAATGAATCAAAAAAAAAACAGTAATAATTTAAGAACAAACATAAACAATTAGATAAATCATTATTTAAGTTAGAAAATAGAAGAAAGGGAGAGCGCGGAATTGATAATTGCTCACGTCACTTTCACGGAACAACGACAAGCGCAGCCAATCAACGCAAAGAATCGGCGATCATGAAAAAGATCTCGTCTTGTAAATGAAAAAGATCATGAAAAAGATCTTGTCTTGACCTCGTCGCGTTTCCAGTATCCAGGCCTGCTCGTGGTGGGAATGCAAAACGAAGCGAAACAACATCCTTCAACGCTTCGTTTTCAAATCTGGATCGCAACACAACCAGCTACCAACTGGCACCTTTTTGCCAAGCTCCAATCCGAAACCTGCGCTCTGGTCGGAGCTTCAAATACTGCGCGAGGGGGGATGTGAAAACCAACCCTGGTCCCAGGGTCACAGTAATATACGGCACATGTAACCATCTCACTCATATCCGCACTCGCAGAAACTTGCGAAAAAATCATACTCCCATACATCACAAGCAACATACCAAACACAACATACAAAACGCCTTTAAAAATCAACACTCCACATAAACAGCATTACAAACACTTTACACTCACATAGCAGCAGGTTTTAACAAACCAAAACCACCACACCGCACAGTCGTCGTAGCACTGGACATGTCCAAAGCATTCGACTTTGATTTGATTTGTCAATCACCACACACTCATACACAAACTCGCACAAACAGAAATACCAACAACAATCACAAAATCCATAAACAACTACATCAAAGGCCGCAGGCATACACCACATACAACAATCACAAATCAAAACAAAAACTCATAAAAACAGAAGTCCCAAAAGGCTCCTGTCTATCACCCACACTGTTTAACTTCTACACCGCAGACATTCCAGCACCACCACCAAACGTACACATCATAACATATGCAGACGACATCACAATATACGCATCACACCCAAACCACCACATAGCACAACAACAAATACAACCATACCTACACGCAATACCAACATGGACAGACAACAACCAACTCACATAAATGCAAGCAAAACAACATCCACACTATTTACACCAGACCCTGCAGAGTACAACACACAACTATCACTACAAATAAACAACACAACACTCATCACAACTAAAAACCCAAAAATCTTGGGGCTCACTTTTGACCCCAAGCTTACATTTAACACACACATCGCAAATACACACAGCAAAGCACGCAAAACACTCAAAATCATTAATGCACTCACAGCAACATCGTGGGGTAAACCAAAAGAGACACTCACTCACACATACAAGGCAATAACTCAACCAAATATCGAGTATACCAGTACAGTCTGGGGTCCCACAAAATCAAACACACAAATTAACAAACTGCAAACAATACAAAACACTGCTCTCAGGGTCGCAACAGGGCACACCACTGACACAAACACACACATCATACACACAGAGGCTAAAGTCCTCCCAATAGCAACACACATTCAACTCCACGCAAAACAAGCAAAATTGGCAGCCATGTACACAAACAATCCACTCAACCACTTAACACAACAACCTGCACCCAGCAGGCTCAAAAAGCAAACAATATTTCACAACAACAACTACACAACAAACATTCCAACAGACATACACAACAAAACTTACAAAGCACTAAAACAACAAATCCACAAAAACTCAGTCGCAAATCACATTAACAACACTCCAATAAACCCAATACTTCAAACAAAAGCACCAGCAATAACCAACGAGGAAGAAAATCTTCCTCGCGGGGTCAGGAGAACCCTTGCCCAACTCAGGGCGGAGAAATCTCCTTTCCTCCACTCCTACCTACACAAAATCAATCCCACACAATACACATCACCAAACTGCCCGCTATGCGAAACACAAATACACACAACACAACATGCTTTCACATGCACACACATTAATACGACCTTGGGACCAGAAGACCTTTGGGCTAACCCCGCAGCGGTTGCTGATCTCCTCCAGGAGTGGGAAGAGGGGGTGAGGAAGGCGAGGAGCGTGCCAGACGGAACGAACCAGGGTTAAACGAAACCCTGGTTACTGGCAAAGGACAACAACATCTCTGGCTTTTATGACCGGCTCTGTGCGTTCATTGGTTGTCAAAAATTTAAATTCTAAATCAGAATTTAAATTTATTGGCTGATTTTTGAGACCTTCTAACACTAAACAATTTACGATTAAAAAGCGGGTTCAGACTAGAGTGACGCAGAAACTTAAAAGCCCTTATTAACTACTGTATAATCAGAATATTGTCTTCGGGTTATATACTCGTTTCCTTTCCAATCTGTGCTTTATTTTTCTTCTTTTATTAATTTGAATATATAATATATTTCAAATTAAAAATAATATATTTTTAATTAATTTGAATATATAACATCATTTAATGGTGTCAGGCGTTGCAATTTGTTTGGTAACTCGGCCATTGGTTCTCGCGGGTGCTCGCGAGTCATACTATTTTTTAAAATTAAATTAATTTAAATTAATTAATGTAATTAAATCATTTTTTATACTGGTTCACGCACAATTATACTAGTAAACACCGGATTAAGAAATGACAAGCGACAATACGTTTACAACGCAGCGACAAACTAGTGTGTTCCCATCATCCAATATCATTCCTGGAAGCTTCGGCCATTTAAAACGGAGAGAGCTCCGAAGCTTCGGAGCTACGCGCTTTAAATAAACGATTGTAAATTTATTTAAGCTTGAAATTCATTTAAAGTTATTCTACCGCATTTATAAGACTAGTCCTAGCGTTTTAAACGAGTTTTGAAGAGAAAAAAAATAATTTGCAAAAAAAATTTAACAAAAAAGAAATATGGCACATTTCTTTAGTTATTCATGATATTAGAACAAAAATACGGTGGAGCTCCGGAGTTCCAGAGCTCCGGAACTCGGAGCTTCGGGTCACATCACTACTGTAAACGCGCGTGATACGCGTTGTCACTTGTCATTCCGATATTTTCACTTGTGAACCATATTCCGATAGCTACAAATTTATAATGAAGCATACAATGTAAACCAATTTTTGAACTCAAAATCCCATAAAACTGGAAAGAAATTTTAACCGCTATTAGGCCAATCAGTTAAATGTTTGTTATGTAATATTTTAAGTGACTTTAAACGCTTTTTTAAAACACTGGTTCTGTTCTGTTCCTCTACCTTTAAGCCTATTATAATTACATATTGCTTAGATTAAGTAGAAGCCTTAGGTGGATTAGAACCTAATGTCACTTATTAATTCAAATAACAAAATAATATTTATACTCGCAAGCGGAAAACTAAAAATCTTTAAAAAATTGAAAACGAAGAGTCTAAAAACTAAAATTTGGACTCCAAAATTAGCAAACTGATTAAGGCTTAATTAGATACAGTAGCTTAGGTTTAAACAATTCAGTCAGACGAAAAGCGGAAAAATTCAGCAACCTACTTACGTTTCCGAATCGTAGGTACATGTGTCCAGGCTCTAAGTCCCTTAAATTTGTAGATAAAGCTTGTAAATTAAGACCTAAAAGTGCCCTAAAAGTTCACAGAAACTGTTAATTAATAAAGTTAAATTAATTTAAAAATAAACACTTATTAGCTGTTAAATTCTGAAAAGCTACCCGGTTTAAAACTTTGCTACAGCTACGTCCCCAAAATCTAAAATTTTAGGTTCATGTTTACAGAATCGAAGTCCCCTAAATCTGTCATAATCCTTATAAATTGAAACCTGTGCCGTATAAGTTTAAGAAAACTTTTAAACTATTAAATTAAATTAATTTAATGAATACATTTGTTATATTCTGAAAAGCAACCCGTAAAAACTTTGGTATACGTCCACGGGACCTAAAGTTTTGGGTTTACGTTTACAGGCTTTAAGACACCTAAATCGGTAAATCAAGCATATCCATTAAGATCTATATGTAAACCAAATTTAATTATTAATTTAGTTAAATTAAGTGTATTAAAGACTTGTTAACTTTATGGTAGTCGTCCTATTGGCGGTTAAAAAAATTTACCCGGCCCGAAAAATACCCGGTGTAAAAGGTAGCCGGTTTAATAGATACCCGCTTTAAAAGGTAACCGGTTTAAAAGGTACCCGATTTAAAAGATACCGGGTTTAAAGGTATAACTTTGCAGACCTGTGGACGGTGTGGAAATGCCCCTTCATCCGTTTTATTGGAGGATTTGCCCCCCCCCCCCGTTTTATTGCCCCCCCGCTCAAAAAAGAAAAAGTACCCAAAAATTATGACGTCATTTTAACCTATGATGACGCCATCATTGCGAATTTTTGCAGTTTTTAGCCTATTTCAATTTTTTAAGCATTTTAGACCTATTTTTACCTTATTTTCGCTTTCTTTGTCCCTTTTTTCCTTTCCCTTTCTTTTTCTCTTTTTTTTCCCTTTTTTCTCTTTTTCTCTTCCCCCCCTGCTTGCCCCCCCCCGTTTTCTTGCCCCCCTCCGTTTCAAAAAAATTGAATCCCCGTGCCCCCCCCTCAGTTTTGCCGTGCCGCCCCTATAAACTACCGGGGAGGCGGCTTGCACAGGTCTGCCCGTTCCTGTGTAAAACTCGGTACTGCTACGTCCCCGGATGATCACTCCCTCAGACTCTCTGCCGTGGGACGCTCGGTACTGCACTAATCGACCCTTTCTCTTCGAGTGGAAAAAGCCCTACGTCAACGGAACGGAGCTCCAAAGCGCGAAGCTCCGGGAGCAACAACATCACACTAACACGCACGTTTGATTTTTCGATTTTTCTGAACTTTGTAGCGTTAGAGGCAACAAAAAAAATCAACCAATAAAGAGTTTAAAATTAAAAAGTTAATAGA
>JASAMX010029161.1:0-10000 GCA_030248175.1 Microlaimidae sp. YZB2_3
TTTGAATATGGTTTAAAATCATAAACTTCAACTTTATTTTTTGCTATAATTCGAGATCATTGTTCACTAAAATACTATTTTAATGACGATTTCTAACTATTAAGATGTTTAATAAAAAACTAAAATTTATTTAGCACAAACTGATACATTAAAGCACTTCAACATAGTTAAACATATCATCGTCTAGCAATTTTAATTAAGTATAGGTTTAAACTAAAAAAAAACTAAGAAAACTACGATTTTTTCTGAATTTTATTTTTTGCTTTTCCTTCTCTTGGACAATGCCTATGTAGTCTTACCACTTACCAATCTTGATAAATCTTACCGTAGGTAATACAGTTTATATTGGTGTTATGATACATTGTAGTTAACAAAAAGCTGAAGTAGGAAGTTCTAGGTTGCTAACCGCTTTTAAAACTTAAAGTAGTAGTTAAAGGTGCATTACTGAGTTAAACTTTTTGTTTTCGATTTTCATGATTTTTTGTGAAAATTTTACCCTTGCTTTCAATAGGCCCAAAAATTTTTTGTCGCTAAAAATCTTTATGGGTTTGGGAGATATGACCCCCCAAAGATCACCTTTTTTCCCGAAATTCTGTACTTAAAAAATTTCTCAATGACTATAAATATTAAGGTTATAAAAGTTTTACTGAAAAAAAGCGGCTACTCTCAACTTTCATTTGATACCTCGATTGTTAAGATTGGTGCAGTATTTGTCGAAAAACCCTCGATTTTTTTCGTTAAAAACACCAAACGACGTGAGCAAAGTTAGCTCAAAAAGTTGACTCATCGTAGTTAAACCGCTCATCATTGTAAGTATATGCGGGCACGATATTTACTGTAATTAAACAGTGATGTGTGGTTTTTTAATAATTATTATGCTGGATGCCGGCTATACTCACATGTTAAATGAAAAGATGAGCGGTTTAACTACGATGTGTTTATAAATTAAGTTACAATAATGCACTTAAAGAAAGCGGCAACTTTCTGCTTTCATTTGTTTCATGCAAATCATTAAGTGCCAATTTTTGGGTAAAGCTAAGTTTTCTGGCAAACAATCAGTTTTCGTCGTGTGTCGCTAAAATTTTAGACAATATCAATATTTTGATGGATCAAAAAACTAAACATTTTTAAAAACCTGAGAAAACAAGAAAATTTTTGAAACCTATTTCAGAGGTGCTAAAAAACTAATTACAAAGCCGATTACGTAAATCACTTTGAAAATTAAAATTTAATTGAAATTTGATTAAACATTATTTTTACGAGAAAAAAACTAAATAATTCCGTTAAAATTCCGTTTTCCAAATCTGAGCAATTCGAAGACAATGTTTAATCAAATTTCAATTAAATTTTAATTTTCAAAGTGATTTACGTAATCGACTTAACAAAACAAAAGTTCGTTTGTTTATTAAATTTGATGTTTGTAGCAAACTTTTTGTTAAACAAAAAATAAGGCTTTAAAGATTTTAAAAATCAGCCCAATAAACACGGTACCAAAGCGTTTTCAATCCAACTGCGTATTTTTTAAACAATGTGCTGTTCAGTGAGATTTCGGTAGCATAACATTTAAAAGAACTATCAAAAGCAATTTGTCTGTATTTGTGCTGTAACAAATTTAAAAAAAAAATTAATAAAGGTATTTGTTGAAGATAGGGTTTAAACACCAAAAAACTAGCTAAAAACTTAAAATAAGATCATATATTGAAAAATAATAGATTTTTTATTTTCACTCTAAATTTGTTTTTAAGTTTACTACTTATATTTTGGCAATGCTCAGGTATTCCTATGGGCTCAAATAGCTCCCCACAAATAGCCGATCTTACCTTATCATTTATAGAATTTAATTATTTAAAATCAAATGCTAGAAACAGAATTAAATCTAAATATACATTTAGATATATAGACGATCTACTTAGTCTTAATTGCAATAATTTTTATCAAATATGTACAGATATTTACCCTAAGGACCTGCCACTTTCCGATACAAGCATCTCAGATAAATCAGTCAATTATTTAGATCTTAAAATGGTTATTAATAATGAACATAATATTGATATAAATGTATTTAACAAAACGGATGAATTTAATTTTAAAGTTATTCGGTATATTCAAAAATCCAGTAATGTAAGTCGTAATATAGGTTTAAATGTTTTTTTTCACACAGCTTGTTAGAATTGCACGTATCTGTTGTAATAAAAATTTTTTCTCCGTTAAAATCCAAGCGTTATATCTTGACTTTTTACAATTAGGCTTCAATAAAAATGAACTATACGAACAATTAAAAAGATTCTATGTTAAATATAAGGCAATTTTTACTAAATTCGATATTTACAATATTAAAACTTATGAAAGTTTCCTTTATCAATACATCCGGTAAATTTAGTATAATTTAGTAAAATTTAACATCTACATAAATTAAAATTAAATAATATTTCATTTGTTTCTAATCTTTTTTTCAAAAAACTTATTTGGTTTTAAATGTTTTTTAAATATTATTAATATTTTCCTTTTTATAATAAAAAATTTTTTTTTCTTGTTTCATCAAATTTCTCTACGTAGCTTAAGCTATGTAGTTGCTTTTGTCTCTTCATGTAACTATTGCTCCATGATTGTTAATTTATACATTTATCATTATCAATTAATACATCTCCGTGGTAATTTAATTACTTTAGTATATTATTCCTGTAATAAGATTATTCATAAATTTCATCTATAATTTGAGGTATTTTGGTGTCAATTTTGTATGCAAATTTTTGTCCATTACGTTCAGATACTGTTTGTACACAATTCATTCATTTTTAGTTTTCATTTATTTCTGAAAAATTGTGAAAAAAATATTTTTATACTTTTACTTTTTAAAAAAATTTTTTTAATATATAAATGGCTAATGTACTAAATCAAGGTAAAAAATTTTCATATAAAATTTCTTTATGCTTTAGTTATTTTTAATTTGTATATTTAAGAAATATAACAAAAACTTTTTTTATTCAATCGTAATAAATTGTTATTTCATTAATTGGCAATTTTTCTGTTAAAAAGTTATTTTCTCTTTATACTACATTTAATATTTATATAAATAGGCACAACATAGGTTCGGTTTTTATAATTGTTTATATTAAAAATTTGTTCCTAATAATAAATTTCTGTTTAAACCTATCAGGTTTCTAACTAGTGTTGTTTTTTGTATCTCAAATATTCTTATTAAAAATTTGTTTATGTAGGTACGGAGGATGATGGAACAATGCAGAGTTTGCCGCTCCGGGGAGTGAAACGACCAACAAACGAGGAGACAGAACAACAGGTAAAAAATTTTTTTAATTTTGGTTTGTTTATTCAAATTAAAATACAGTATTTACGTGTATACTCTGAATATTAAAATTAAATTTTATTTTACCCTTTAATCTATGACGACTGTATTCGCTGATGAACCCCGACTTTCGCCTTAGATTATTTTGGATGAAAAAATGCGTCCGAATTTAGGGGCGAAACGTGTTTTTTCATCACTTGTTATTTTAGTAGTTTTTTGCACGTTATAGAATAAGTTGTGTTTTTTGTATATAAATTATTTTTTGCATGATTAATTATACTATTCTATTTTTATGTTATAGTTGGTGGTTGTTTGGTCTCTTTTGTGTCTCTCCCCCCTTTTTTGTTTCTTTTTTATTATATAAATACTACTACAATATAAATTAGAATAGTTAACTAACTACATAATTAAAGGTGTGATACCGAGTCAAACTTTTTGTCTTAGAGTTTGATGATTTTTGTAAAAACTTTACCCCTGCCCCTAATAGGACACAAAATTTTTTTCATCAAAATAATTTTGGTGGTTCAGGAGATATGACCCCCGCCTCCCCCCCCCCCAAAAAAAATCGCGTTTTTTCAAAATTTGGTACTCGAAAGATTTCTTAATGACTATGAAATTTTAAGTTATAAAAGGTTAACTGAAAGAAAGCGACTATTTTCTACTTTAATTTGATATCTTGATTGTTAAGATTGGAGCAGTATTTCTCAAAATATTGAATTTACCGTACAAAAAACCCGCGATTTTTTTTTCACTTAAAATACGAAGTGTAAGCAAAAATTTTTGGCAAACTTAATCAAATCAATGCCGTCGTTTGAGGTTTTTAACAAAAAAATCGAGGGTTTTTCGACAAATACTGCACCAATCTTAACAATGGAGGTATAAAATCAAAGTAGAAGGTAGCCGCTTTCTTTCAGTAAAACTTTTATAACCTTAATATTTATAGTCATTGAGAAATTTTTTAAGTACAGAATTTTGGGAAAAAAGGTGATCTTTGGGGGGTCATATCTCCCGAACCCATAAAGATTTTTAGCGACAAAAAATTTTTGGGCCTATTGAAGGCAGGGGTAACGTTTTCACAAAAAATCAAGAAAATCGAAGACAAAAAGTTTGACTCAGTACCGCACCTTTTACTACCTACTTTAAATTTAAAAAGAGGTTAACTACCTAGTTAACTTCCAGCTTCAGATTTTTGTTAACTACAATGTGTCATGACACCAATATAAACTGTATTACCTATGGTAAGATTTATTAAGATTGACTACATAGGCATGCTTATTGAATGTATTTAATCGTAAGGTTTATGCATTTCATTACGTTTTATCTTTAATTTATTCTTATATAAAAGGTGCAAAATATTTGATAATATCTTTTGCTAGGTTAGCATAATAACAAATTTAAAACGTAGAAAATGTAATTTGAAATAATTATATTGTTACAAAGATTTAAATAATTATATATAAGTATACACGCAGCACCTGGTTGTTTAATTTAAAGACCCGTCATTACTGACAAATAAACCTGGAGGGCCTCTAGTAGGGACAAAAGTCTAATTAAAACTAACTAAATGCTCTTGCGCTTAATTAGGCAAAACAAAGTCTCAAAGCCTTTTTTCTACTTTTCACAAAAATAAAGAATAAAACAATGTTTATAAAAGCCATATTTCATAATAAAATATGTTTTTATCGTAGTTATTACTTGAATTAAAGCAAATTACTAAATTGTTTTTCTTCAATTAGTCAAAACTTAGCGCATAGAAATTGTTATACATGTATAATCTAAGTGTTAAGTTGTTAATTAATTATAATTTCAAGATTTCAAGATTTCAAGATTTTATTTTTCTAGTAATACATCAAGAAAACAGTAAAATGGACAAAACAAACACAAATGTGATTGCAACCCAGTTGAGTTACAAAAACACCAAAAATCACAAAATTGAGAGAAGACCTGGCTGATTTAGATTTACTAGAAAAAAATGACTAAAGGCTTTAAAAAATAAAGCTCTTTATTTAGCCATTATAATTTCCATTAGTTAATTCATCAAAGATTTTTTAAATTGGCACAGAGTTTTGGAACTAACTTGATCTTCATTTAGATAATTCCATTTACTTATAACTCTATTAAAAAAACTG
This sequence comes from Microlaimidae sp. YZB2_3, assembly GCA_030248175.1. Taxonomy (NCBI): domain Eukaryota; kingdom Metazoa; phylum Nematoda; class Chromadorea; order Desmodorida; family Microlaimidae; species Microlaimidae sp. YZB2_3. The sequence continues at coordinate 5,434 of JASAMX010029161.1, forward strand.
TATTTTCTACAATTGACTCTTGAGTGCTTTTTTTAAGTTTTTTTGAATGTCCTCTGGTTGAATTTGGGTTAAGAACAAAATATTTCTCAGGATTTAAGTTTACCAGTTGATTTAAGATTTTAAATGTTTCAAACATATCCATCTTTTCTCTTCTTTTCTCCAAAGTTTCTAGATTAAATGTTTTTTCTCTTTATGTTATCTTCAGTATCTTTTAAGTTACAAACTTTAAATTTCGTTTGGTAATAGCATTTTTTTACAATATATTTTTTTTTTCTTTATTCATTTATGGGTTCCAACACTACTTGCTTCATCTACAGTAGGCGAAATAAAACTTTTATAAGCAATAAGATAGTTTTTAATAGTTTGAGCTTTGAACTCTTTACGTCTATTATTTACTTTTTTTTTTTCTATTTTTAGATTTATTTTTACAATGTGTTGAAAACTTTAAGTCACTAGTGATGACACACTAAGTCTTTTACCATATTAGTTTTAGGTAGCTTCTTATTATTTAGTAATAATCTGTTTTGTGTACATTTTTACATATATTTAGAATGGGTACTTACATTTATTATCAAATAATTACTGCAATCTTGGGCCCATTGGGCAATTCTATTTATATCATTTTGTAATTATTAATTTTATTATCATTTGATTCTGAAAAAATAGTATAAACCCTTTTACATCATCTTCTAAAGAGTCTAATTTCGAATTTTGGCAATTGCAATATCATTTACATATAAAGAGCGGTCCACTGCCTTGGTATGCTTGTAACTGGTGTAGTAAGTGCAAAAACTATTTTTATTACTATTTTCTTCTCTATTATAAAACTTGTTATTACTATATCTATATAAGCCAATCATTTTTAGAAGCTTACAGAAATTCCATATTTATTTAATTTAGACAAAAGCTTTTATAGATAGTATAAAGCTTTTTTAGCTTTCAAAATCCAAGTAACCTCCCTGATTTTTTCTGCAAGGCCAAAGCAATAAAATAAGAATAACTTTTGATTTTTCTTTAAACATGCTGAAGGGGTAATATATCTTTAGAAAAAGAGCAGGAATGCCATCTATCTCCTTAAAAACAAGAAAAACAAAAGCAACATTCTACATTTTAACTTATTCAGTGCATTTTGCAAGCACGAACAGACAAAATTAAATTTTAGAAAGGTTCTGCAAACCAATCCTAGAAAAAGAGCAGAATGCCACAGGAGAACGAGACAATTTATTAGGCAGTTTTTTAAGAAATTTCAAAACACTCTTACAGTAAAATTTATGTTTTCAAGTATTTGATTGTTTTTTGATTCAAAATATGGAAAATTATTATTATCTTTGGTGAAAACAGAAGCAAAATATTCACCAAAAATTTTTGCTTTTTCAAAGTCTTCAGTTACAAAACTACCATCTACACAATGTATTGGAGGAATAGCTTCCTTGGATTTTAGCGATTTGTTTATATACTTATAAAAATAACCAATATCATGTGATTTAGAACCTCTTCTTCTTGATCTGATTTGAACTTTTTGACACTATTTGCATAAAGTTTTGAAATTGTTTTAAATTGATTTTTAAAATTATTGTTACTATGTCTAGTTTCCCACAAATTTTTCTTTTTATTTTGGAGTTTATAAATATGTTTTGGATACTGAACTTTTTTCTTAGAATATTTTTTATGCTTATTTATTAAAGGCACATGCAATTGAATACATTTTGTTAAAATTGCAACAAATTCATTCCAGTACTCTTGGACTGTAGGTACCAAGTGTTCAGTTTTATGACTATTTTTATAAAGATTTAAGTTTATTTCACTAAAAATTACAGCATGATCAGAATTGCCAAAATTTGCAGCCAGCTGTACTTTATTGAAAATCTCAGGGTCATTTGTAAGTAATAAATCTAAAAAATTTTGGTTTCTAGTTGGCTCAAGAACTAGTTGGGAAAGTCCTAATTCTAAAAATAACATGTAATATTTATTTTCACTTTGAGAGTTGCTAAGAATTCCATCAGAATCCCACCTTATCCATGGTAAATTCATGTCATCTATTATTATGGTTGTATTAGAATTATTATTTGTGTAAAATTTAATAAAGTCTAATAATAACAAGTCATCTTCAGTTTTAATGTTAGGAGGTCATCAAACACAAAGGTCACTATTACCTCTAAATTATGATACTTCTTATGGATTACAATTTCACCATATTTTATGTTTTTATTTATTAAAGTTAGTACCCCACCCCATTTGCTTTGTGTTCTGTCCTTACGGAGAAGGTTGTAATCAAAACTTTTGATTATTAATTGATTTGGTATATCCTCATTCAGCCAGGACTCCTGAACACATATGACATCTGGAGACCCGTAATTAACATCTGAACCGGAAATTAACAGCTCAAACCACATTCAAATAACTTAGAAGAGATCTGCTATTAAGATATCATTTGAAGCATTTCAGTTGATTGATTTTTACACCTATTATATTTACTTGTTATTTTACTGCAACTGGGTTGCGTTTTGTCCTATTTTGAAATTTTGTCTTGGCTGTTAATTTCCAGAATACAATTTTTATCAGAATCAAACAAATATGGATCACCGTGATCACCATATCGAACAAATACTTTTTGTTGGTGCTCATTTCTCAGTTGTTTAGCCTTTGCCAGTAATGGAATCTGTTCTTTGCGCTGCACACTTGTAAGAGATGGTCTTACATAAACGTTTTTAAAGAGTTCAGTCTTACGCAGCTTTCCATTACTCCTCACAAACCGGTTTCTGGCACCATTACTTTGAAAACGAATTTTCAAGAGTCGTGGCTTCTGGTCAATTTTTTCGCCAATGCGGAAGCAATCGACAACCAAATAATTATCTCCTGTGTTGTTGTCAATTGCTTCCTTAACCAAGCTTCTTGCTTTTTCATAATCTTCTTGGAGCGTTTCTGACTCCTGCAAACCTGCAATCACCGCCATGCTCGCCACCGCCTGTTGGCGATGACTTCTTCATCCATGCTGCTAGACCTCTTTACGGTGTTATCAAGCTTTTCTACTCATGTCAGCAGCTGATCCCGTTCATCTTCCAGCTCCGCCACTCTAATGCGAAGTTGTTCATTTTCAGTGTTCATGAAGTATTTTCTGGTTTGGTGGGCCATTTTGCTTTAGCGTAGTTTTAACGTAGTGGGATTCTTTTTTTAACGTAAGTGGGTAATTTATTGATAGTTATTGTAAAGTTATTACTATAATAAAAACTAAATAATTATTATACTTTAGTTCAATTAGTCAAAACTTACTGCCAAAATTTTTTGCTTTTACAAAAATATAAAGTATAAACGTGTTTATTGCACAGGTTTAAAATATAAAACACAAAAAGTGCAATACAAAACCATTACTGGTACACATAATCGGATTTTTTTCAAATAATCATAAATGCTTACACAAATTTTTGCGAAATAATTTTACTGAGGATAAAGACACTAGATTGTCTGGTAAGGAGTTTCAATCTTTTATAACTCTGTTTGAGAAAAAATATTTGCAGATATCCAGCCTATATTTAGTGCCTTTTAATTTCATTTCATTCCCTCTTGTTTTATTTATATTGCTTAATTCAAAAAATTCATTTCTATCAACATCAACTAAGTTATGCATAACCTAAAAACACATAACCAAATCATTTATGTACCTCCGTTTTTCCAAAAAATCTAAACACAAATTTTTTAGTCTATTCTCATAACCAACTGCTGGAAATGAACATCGTTTGTACAAACGACGGGTAATTACTCTTTGAACACGTTCAATGCATTCACTATCTTTTTTCGAAAAAGGGGACCATACAAATGTTTCAAATTCCACAAGTGGCCTCACATATATGGTATAGGCCGCCAAAAGGGCAGCCATATCTTTTGTCTTAAAAGTTCAAAAAATCAAAGATATTTTTTGGTGTGCTTTTACTGCAATATTTTTGCAATGCAAAGAAAATTTTAAATCTTGACTAATCGTTATGCCAAGATCTTTTACAAAAAAACATTTTCAAGTTTTACATTGTTAAGAAAATAGTCATTTTTTGGGTTATTGTAACCTATACTCAAAACTTGACATTTATGCATAAAAATTTTGAGCTGCCACGTGTTAACCATTCAGTAAATGCATTTAAAGATTTAACAAAACCATTATGTTTTACATTGTTATTAAAAGCACATATTATCTTAGCGTCGTCCGCAAAGAGCTTTACACTACTTTCAAGTCCAAATGTATCTGAAAGATCGTTCATATACAGTAAAAATAACAAAGGACCCAGTACGATTCCTTGCGGAACACCGCTAGTTACATACAGGTAAAAATTCAGAAGTAATATCAAAAATATATAATACTATATAATATATTAAGGAAAAATAAGATACTCATTCTCAAAAGCGAAACTATTTGGTGCCATTTTTTGAGCACTGCCATTAAGTGTTGTGCGCATAGGATGGCAAAACAACTGTTCTTATTGAGGCATGTGTCGTGTAAATGGGCACTGCTAAAATGTAGCAGTGTTTTTGCGCATATCCTAGCATGCAAACTCAAACGCACTGTATTTTGAAGTACACT
>JASAMX010029161.1:15000-17182 GCA_030248175.1 Microlaimidae sp. YZB2_3
TAAAAGTTAAGTTGGGATGTACCTTTCTCCTCAACTACAAAAAAGGATTAGGCTAAATCAGATATCATTAGAAAGCTCATAAGTTAAAACAGTTCAGAGAGTCTCATAAGGGGGTTAAAACTTTTGAAAGAATATTATGGATATCTGTATGCTTGACAAAGCATTTTTACCAAAAAGACGAAAGGGATCTTTCTCGAAAGGGATTTTTCATAAATTTTTCCAAACGTCTATTGCATTTTTTTTGTAACTTTCTACAAAAAAGAAATGGATTTTTACAAAGAAATGGCTTGTTGGGAACTTTTATGAAACAGCGTACAGGACTCAAACGTGGAAGGATTCAAATGTGACAGGACTCAAACGTGGCAGGACTTTTATGTGGCATTTGAAATTCTTTAACAGGACTCAATTGCTAAACACAGTTATTTAAGATCTATAATATTTTTTTAAATTAAAAGTAAATCAAACATTTGATACACCACTTGTGTCTTTACAATTATAACAAAATCGTGGTGCTAAACTTTTTTAATAATACTGCACCAAACGGCGACACAACTTTTAGATATTTTAGGTAAATCCGGTTTTATTTAAAAAATCATAAGCCACAGTCCGAACTTAAGCAAAAACTTTTGAAATTAGGACTTATCTGAAAAAGCCATGGTTCGAATTTGTGATTTGTGTTTTTTGATAAAAATACTAACTTAGCTTTTCATTGTTTTATTTTTCCTCTGAAGAGGAGGGTGGATTCCCTTGAAACGCGTTGGCGTTTGATTAAATACCTACACCACTTGTGTCTTTACAATTATACAAAAATCGTGGTGCTAAACTTTTAAAATATTTCTGAAGTCATAAAAATTGTTCTATTTTTGCTTAAAAGTAATCAAATAAATAAACAACACCACTATGGACCTACCTAGCATTACAAAAATTTGGGTCTGCGGTCCCGCCGCGAAATCAGAATTCTTTATGAAACCAATGATTTTTACAAATTTTTTTCGAAAATTGGAGATTAAACAACTATATTAAAACAATTTCGAGTATTTTTGTTAACTTTTGACCATTATTTAGAGCTATATTAAGCGTAACCAAGGTTTCTCATATGTAAATTTCTTTGGTTTATCAGAAAAAAAAACACATTTTGTGATGCTTAATTAAATACAAAAAGACCACTAAAATTTATCAAGTAGATGTTTTATTTGTATATAGTATTTCCAGTTTCAAAAATAATACAAAAAATGCATTTAATTTGAGAGGAACTTTGTTTCGTGGTTGGACCGCCGACCCAATTTTTGTTATGTTATGTTGTAGGTCAATTATTTTAAAAAAAACTGATTTCTTTTGGTTTAAAAAAACATTTTCTGGGAAATAATTGTTAAAACTAAATATAAATTTTTCAAGCATGTTTTTAAATTGCAGTTATTTAACATTTTTAATATTTTTTTAAAATTAAAAGTAAATCAAAAATTGCATTTCACTCCTGATTCCTGATCCCAATTTTTTTTTTATTAACAAATGGTACAAACAGCAGTTGGAGCTCGTCAGTATTGTTTTTTTATGGTTTGGTTAGCTTAGTTTAAAAAGATGCTCAAATATAGCATATTTTATTTTTGGTGTTCTAAATAAAGAAGAAAAACAAGAAATAACTTATTTTAGCTTTCCAGCGAATGAATAAACGGACATGAATATATTTAGTCAGCGCACTTACGTTTTATAATATGCAATGCTTTATATTTCTTCTTAGGTTTATAGACAATAAACAAAATAAAATCTACAAAAATGAAATAATTACACTTTAGATTTAATCAGGAGAAATTTAGTGAAGTACAAGTTTTACACATGTAACTATAAAAAACGGCTAAAACTAAAAAAAAATGCTTTAACCTTTGGGATTTTTCGCTCAAAAAGCGCTGCAAATCCGCGATTTTTCCACGTCAGTGCTGCTCAGTGCTAAAGTCCACAATCGGCGCCCAGTTTAACACTGAGCACCGGTGGCGCGGAATCCCTTCTGCAGATTTGCAGCAGAAAAATCACAAAGGGTTAAAATATAGTTTAAATAAAGTTAAACAGCCAAAAAGACAATATTTGTTTTAAATGCGATTTTTTTTATCTAGAAAGCTAATGCTCGATTTTTTTCAGTAATAGATTTATGCACGTCAAATACTGAGTAGTAGATACGTAACTGAAC
>JASAMX010029162.1:0-17922 GCA_030248175.1 Microlaimidae sp. YZB2_3
TAACAGGGGATAAAGGGCGGAGTCCTTTAAAAAATAAATATTAAATAGATTTGCAGATGTTATTTGTTTTGTTTATGAAGCGTGTTTAAAAAAAGCACTTTAAAAATTATAAATGAAGATTTTATTTTGAAAAAAAAAACAAAATACGTAAAAAAAAACGTTTTGCTTTTTCTAATATTAAAATTTGGGTTCTACTCAAAGAACTTTAAAAAGGTATTAAACATCACCATAGAAAAAACCACTGTAAATTTAAACAAATTAATTTTTTGTTCGAATGGTTCTACTTTTTTTGAGGGAAACCAAATTTAAAATTAAAATTTTTTAACTTGTTTCTTTTTTGTACAAAGTTTTATCAATATTTGCTTTTCACAAATGTTTTATTTTGGAAAACATTTCTTAAAAATAAGTTCCATCTGCACCAACCAGTATTCTTTTATATAATCCATATTTAGTAAATAATTATTGTGTATTGTGTAACAATTTTTTACTTGTTTTTATCTGATGTATCAATTGTTACCCAATAAAAAAAAGAAGTACGCAACAAATTATTATACCCGGCCTCTTATTTGCTTAATGCATATTGAAATGGATCAAGCACAGAAAACCAGAAAACAAAAATATAAAACTGTGTCAGATTTCTGTTAAAAACAATTATGAAAATTGAATATTACCTGACATAACCAATTCCCTAATAATGGCAGTCCGAAGTGTTAAAAAGCTCACATAGTTCTTCTGACCCCATATTAGAGACCTGCTGAACCCGAGCACATCAACCGTGGCGAAGTTTACCTTAGGCCAGATTTCTCCCAGTTCAGAACACGTTTCCCGCTCAGAGCACAACACTAACGTCCTTTCGTGAACCATTTGCATTTTAGCTGTATTGCACAACCAACTTTTAGTCATATTTATATATGCCTTATTAATAAACGTGAAAAGCACATGGCTACCCGTTAATTTATGAACACGTTTGGCTTTACTAACCGCTTGGGTTAAATCGTTGCTTTGCAAGATTAAAGCTATCGTTTCGTTGATTTGTTGATTATTAGTTTTGTCTTCTAAAGTTTTGTTGTTTGAGTTTAATAGATTTCGTTGTTGAACATCATGTGAATCTTCAGCTTTTTTTAATTGTCCTTTAAAATTTGCTTCCAACCTGTATAACGTTCCATTTTTTCTGGCGTTGTTTTTATTTCTTGTTGTATTTCTTATAAATTCCGCATTTTCTGATAAGGAGAACTGCACATTATACCATATGCTTAACGGGAAATAAATTCCACAAACTATACCAATAAATATATAATAAAATTGTTTGGGAGTTTTTATTTTCATTACTACAGAATAAACCAGAAAAATTTCTTAAAGCATTTTAAAATAACAATATTTAAAAAAATCACATTGTTTTATTAAATACACTGTAACTATATTTATACCAATATATTCAGATGAGAAGACATTTGTGTTTATTTAAAATTCAAAATATTTCATAAACCATTTCGGGTAGTAAACAAAACGCGCAGTGACGGCAAATGGGTTTAGAGGTCAGTGCCAAAATTACAATTTCCGATTAAATTACAGTGTAAAAAGAAATGATGAGTATTATAAAAAAGAATCATTGAAAACACTGTGTTTTAAATTTTTAGAACAGAATAGAATAGAATAATTTATTTGAACAACCGGCATAAGACAACATAAGCACTTAAAATTGTATAAATAAATGTATATCAGTATTTATGTAGTAAAAGAACAATAAGAAAATTTGTTTGTTTGTTTATTTGTTCGTTTGTTTGTTTATTGAATAAGTAAAAAATATGTTTTTTTATTTTTTTTCTGTGCGGGTTGGTGGAAACTGGAATTCATTATCGCACCATATTGTTAACGCAAAAACACAAAGTTTTAAAGACAAAATCAACACAACTATTTTTAACAGTTTTACCAAATTCAACAGGCACAAGAAGTCTTTTATTTAGGCTCTGTGTTTGCTTCTGTTTATATTTCTTACATTATGTTGCTATATATATATCAATTTTTAAAATGTATGTATCATTTTTCCTGTTACATTTTTGTATAGAATGTTTTTACATGTAGTAACTATGTGTAAAAAGGGTTTAGGGTCGATGAAGCCGGAGGAACTTGGAGCCAAAAATAGGGAACTTGGAGTCAGCAATAACAATGGCTAAAACGTGTACCTAATAATGATGTTCCTACCCTCCAATATCATACTCCGGAGCTCCCGCTATTTAAAGCGAAGGGAGCTCCGCCCTTTCAATTAGCGATTTTAACCTTATTTAAGCTTGAAATATATTTTTCAAGACTCTAGCTGTATTTGTAGGACTATTTTTATTGTTTTAAATAATTTTTGGAAAAAATTTAGTTTCCAAAAATATTGACAAAATATTAATTAATGCCTTCACTCTTTATTTATTCAAGAACTTGTTCCGGAGCTGCAGGGCACATCACAAGTACCTAAGCCTAAGCAAACCGTAATCTAAAAAAAACGGTTTTTTCTTAAAGGCTCCAAGTTCCCACAAATTCCTATTCCTACTCCACAAAGTTTTCTTGTGCATCTAAAGACTCCGCGCCTATTTATTTACAGTATACTGTCACTGTTAGTAATATAAAAATTTCTATTTCATTTCAACTAATAAATATTTTTTTCACGTTAAAATTTAAGTGAATTTTTGTTTATAAAACACAATTAAAGTCTCTTCAAAAATGATTAAGACTGGAAATTTTGCATATAAACACTATTCAAAAAACTTCATTCCGTTGATTTATAAGACTAAAGCTAAAGTCTTCCAGGCTGAAATTAAGGGCGTAACCGCTCTCCGCCAGGAAGAAATAAACAATAAACCCGCGAGCGAGAAAAATTTAAAAAAGTTTTCAGCGGTTATGTAACCAATTAATATTTAGTTGCGTCATGTGTTTCTCTGCACGTGATATTTTCTGAAGTAACGAGTGGTTACTTTACTACTCATCTATTTTCACCCTGATAGAATTTCTCTTTAGTTTTGAATAAGCGTCTTTTACTGTACAAGAGAGGGTACAAAAAGAAAATAATAAAATTTGAAAAAATCGCAGGTTTTTTTAGTTTCATTGCTTTAAACCTATACTTAATTTAAATTGCTACACGATGATATGTTTCACTAGGTTAAAATGCTTAAATATATCAGTTTGAGCTAAATAAATTTTGGTTTTTTTGATTAAACATCACAATAGTTAGAAATCACCACTAAAATCGTATTTACGGGAACAATATTTTCGAATTAGCAAAAATAAAGTTGAAATTTGTGTTTTAAAACTAATTTCAAACCTACATAGGTTTTTTTTAATGTTTTGCTTGTAAAACTATACAAAATTTAAAAATTAATTTAAAAAAGTCCGTTTGCAAACTTTTAAATTAAGCATTTTCTGTAATTGAAATATTAAAAAACTAGAAACCAAGCGCGCCAGCAGGCGCCGTACCTACGAGAAGCGGCAAAAAACTAAAATTCCTGAAAATTTATTTTGTTTTTGCAATATGTTTAAAAAGTATTTAAGAAATTTTGAAGAGAAGTGGTCGAGATTTTGAACCAATAAAAATATTTGAAATATTTGACACCGTAAAGTGTACTAAAGGCAAACCAAACGTAGCTGCAACAGTGTGTTTACGTGTTCATTAAACAACTATTTTTTTTTTGTGTCACAAAATAAAAGTTATTTATAAACTACCATTCAGAAGTTGATTTCTTTTTTTAATCAAATCTTTCATTTTTCTGAATTCTGATTGGCTGATATGAGTGACGTCAGATTCTCATGATTTGAGTAGTTACTTAATGAGGGCATTTTTCAGTCCAAAAACAACTGTTTCAGCCACGTTGGGTTTACCTTTAGTCGGCTCGCTGTTTCTCAATTTTTTCCCTCTACATATGATTGGTGCTAAGTAGTTATTGTACCCCTCTTCCTAACACTAAAAAACCCTTTATTCCAAAAGTTTGTCGTATTATGCAAAAATTTTATTAATGTATAAGAAATTATTCAAGTAATATACATTACAATATACCACTATCTGTCTGATTTGTTTTTTTGTTAACGAGATAATGCTCACCTAAAAAGTTTTCAATCTCAATCATTTTTGAACATACTATACCATGTAGTTTATTATACTTGATTATTTGCATAATTTTAATTAGAGTGAGGAATAAATAAAACCTCTAAAAATTTTATAAACATTTTTTTAATAATGAATGAAAAAAATAAATAAACAATAATTATTATTTTGCAAATTACTACTAATTTGTATTTAAAATTCAATATTGTAATATAAAATTAATAGATAATTTAATGTTTAAAAAAGATGGTATGCTAAACACAAATTAAATTAGTCAATAATAATAATAATAATAGTAATAAAAATTTTGCAGAAAAACAGAGCTTAAAAATTAAACCAAAGACTAAAATTTAAATTTTGTTTAATTTTGTTAAGCAATAAATGAATATTTTTCCTAAAAACTTAATCTTTAAAAATAAATAATATTTTTGGTTTATTTAATGAACTCTTAACAAAATTTTATCTGTTAAAAACTTTTGTAAATCATTATAATTAAATGTTATTTAAAGAATTATTTTTAATCCTTCCAAACTTACAAACAAAAATTTGTAGTTATTTTAATTTGAGTCAAAAGAAACAAAAAAAACTTTGGATTTTGATACTTATATGGACAGATACTATCTATATTTTTTAAATTTTGTTTAGTGGTTACCCATTTTTGCACCCATTAATGTACCCTTTAAAATTCTTAAGAGGTGATTTCATTATAATACCGTCAAGTTTGTACTCATATCAAAGCTCTCGACACACTAATGTCAAAAAAATTATTTTTAACTCGATTCACCCAATGGTTATCATTTTTACAACCAATAATGTACGCCCAAAATTTTTAAGGGGTCATTTTTATATATTTATTATAATACCGCCATGTTTGTACTCATATAAAAGCTCTCGACAGGCTGATCTCAAAAATATAAATTTCAACTCGATTCACCCAATGGCTACTATTTTTACATTCCACAATGTACCCCAAAAATTTTGTGTTTAAATGATTTAAAGTCGTTTTTTACCTTAAGTTAAAACTTATGTTAAAACTTTTTAGTTTTAATGAAATAAAATAACTTTGCAACATTCTAAAATTAAATAAAACAAGTTTCGAAGTGTTTTACTCAATTGAAAATGACTACCAACGTCTGTTTTTTTTTGTTGTGCAAACAGACTCGCAGTGCGAAAATAATCGCAGTGCGACTAAAGCAGATGGAGTGCAAAAGAAGTCGCAGTCCCCACTGTGAAAAAACTAACACTGTGTTAAAAATCACAACGCGAGAAAACTAGCAGAAAATGGCGGATTTTCGTGATAAAGGTCGCACACGAATTTAAAAGTGCGACTTTTCTCGCAAAATTTTGGTCAAAAATTTAGTGTACAGTCGGACATTCTCTTTTGTTATATATTCTTGATAAAAGTTACAGGCATCATTTAATTTTAAAGGGAACATTAATCTAGTAAAAATCAATTATAAAATATTGAGATAATTTTTGAATAAATATTCTTTGTAATTTTTTATTAAAAATTATAAAAATATCCGTTTTTTATGAATTTGTACACCTATGCAGTTTCGACCAAAAAATGGTTTGCGACCAATTTTTCTACTTCATATTTTTTATTTTACATAAATTTAATTTAAAAATTTTTTTGTGTTTTTGTTATTTAGTTCAAATTAACAGCCAAACTCGGAGACTTCAGCAATGCCCAACCCTTTATCAAATTTAAAATGTTAAGAAAAAACTTTGATCAGAACAAATGGAACATGGCAATTGATGTGGCGAAATTGGGACACGTTTTTAAAGTTTTTCATCGACTGTTATATCCAAAAATGCCAAAATTTAAGAAATTAATCGAAAATATGACAGACATTGAGTGGGAAAAAAGACCTAATATCACCGAAATCTTTCATTTTCTGTTTAATAACTTGTCGGATGAAGAAAAAAAGGTTTGTTGGGCTGACGTGAACCATTGATTTTATCGAAAAATACGACAGATATTCAATATTAATATTGTTAATAAATATGCCTATAACAGTCGTTTTTCTTTATATATATATCACAAAAATGATGATATTTTCGTTTTTATAAAAACCATTTCCCTAGTACACACCGTTTGTTTTTCTTATAACCATTAAATGTTTATAAATTTTAGATATCATAATATTGTTAAAATTTTAAAAATAAACTATTAAAACAAATAAATACACGTTTTTTACTTGTTTTATAGACTCATACCTTTTAAAAACTCATTAAGGTATTTAATATCATATCAAAAATCATTAAGGTAATTAATAAGTTAATTTTAGTCTCAAAAATATTTAAAAAGCGTAAAAAAATTAAAAAATAGCAACTATTACAATTAAAGGTTGGTTCATACTTATGACAAAACGTCCTTTGAACAAAGTCCAAAGGACAAATGTCCTCTGGACTTTGTCCCAAGGACAAACACAGCGTCAAATTGTCCTTTAAACTTTATCCTTTGGATTTTGTCCAAAGGACAAAGTCCAAAAGACTTTTTGTTTTTATACTTTTATACGTGTTCATACTTTTTGTCGTTTGCACTTTTCCCTTTGGATTTTGTTCGTTGGACTTTGTCCAAAGGACAAATTTCCAGTAACATTCATACTTCGTCCAAAGAAAAAGTCCAATATCTCAATATAAATAATAAATATATCTTATGTAAATCTTATCTTATACATTTAAAAAATATGTATCAAAATTTGTAAAAATATAGATAGTATCTGTCCATATAAGTATCAAAATCCAAAGTTTTTTTTTGTTTCTTTTGACTCAAATTAAAATAAGTTACAAATTTTTGTTTGTAAGTTTGGAAGGATTAAAAATAATTCTTTAAATAACATTTAATTATAGTAATGATTTACAAAAGTTTTTAACAGATAAAATTTTGTTAGAAAGTTCATTAAATAAACCAAAAATATTATTTATTTTTAAAGATTAAGTTTTTAGGAAAAATATTCATTTATTGCTTAACAAAATTAAACAAAATTTAAATTTTTAGTCTTTGGTTTAATTTTTAGCTCTGTTTTCTGCAAAATTTTATTACTATTATTATTATTATTATTGACTAATTTAATTTGTTTAGCATACCATCTTTTAAACATTAAATTATCATTAATTTTATATTACAATATTGAATTTTAATACAAATTAGTAGTAATTTGCAAAATAATAATTATTGTTTATTTAATTATTTATTATTAAAATGTTTATAATTTTTAGAGGCATTATTTTTTTCCACTCTAATTAAAATTATGCAAATAATCAAGTAATAAACTACATGGTATAGTATGTTCAAAAATGATTGAGATTGAAAACTTTTTAGGTGAGCATATCTCGTTAACAAAAACAAATCAGACGATAGTTATATTAATGTATATTACCTAATAATTTCTATACATTAATAAAATTTTTGTATAGACTAGTTTGGAATAAGGGTTTTTTAGTGTTAGGAAGAGGGTACAATAACTACTAGCACCAATCATATGTAGAGGGAAAATTGAGAAACAGCGAGCGACTAAAGGTAAACCCAACGTGGCCGCAACAGTTGTTTGTTGGACTGAAAAATGTCCCCCATTAAGTAACCACTCAAATCATGAGAATCTGACGTCACTCATATCAGCCAATCAGAATTCAGAAAATGAAAGATTTGAAGTAAGAAATCAACTTCAAATGGTAGTTTATGAATAACTCTTATTTTGTGAAACAAAAAAAAAGAAAATAGTTGTTTAATGAACACGTAAACACACTGTTGCAGCTACGTTTGGTTTGCCTTTAGTACACTTTACGGTGTCAAATATTTCAAATATTTATTGGTTCAAAATCTCGACCACTTCTCTTCAAAATTTCTTAAATACTTTTTAAATATTGCAAAAACAAAAGCAGTTTTTAGGGAATTTTAGTTTTTTGCCGCTTCGTAGGTACGGCGCTGCTGGCGCGCTTGGTTTCTAGTTTTTTAATATTTCAATTACAGAAAATGCTTAATTTAAAAGTTTGTAATGGACGTTTTAAAAATAATTTTTAAATTTTGAATAGTTTTACAACTAAAACATTAAAAAAAACCTATGTAGGTTTAAAATTAGTTTAAAAGCACAAATTTCACCTTTATTTTTACTAATTCGAAATCACTGTTCAGGAAAATACTATTTTAGTTGTGATTTCAAACTATTGTGACGTTTAATTAAAAAACAAAAATTTATTTAGCACAAACTAATATATTGCAGCCCTTTAACGTAGTGAAACATATCATCGTGTAGCAACTTTTTAGAAGTATAGGTTTAAACTTAAGAAACTAAGAAAGCTAAGATTTTTTCAAATTTTATTTTTTTTTCTTTTTGTACCCTCCCTCGTACAGTAAAAGACGCTTAATCCGAACTAAAGATAAATTCTATCAGGGTGAAAATAAATGAGTGGTAAAGTAACCACTCGTTTTTTAAGAAAATATCACGTGCAGAAAAACACATGACGCAACTAAATATTAATTGGTTACATAACCGCTGAAAACTTTTTTTTAATTTTTCCCGCTCACAAGTTTATTGTTTATTTCTTCCTGGCGGAGAATGGTTACGCCTTTAGTTTCAGCCTGGAAGACTTTAGCTTTAGTCTATAAATCAACCGCACGGTTTTCTATATGTTTATATGAAAAATTTCCAGTCTTAATCATTTTTGAACAGATTTTAATTGTGTTTTATAAACAAAAATTCACTTAAATTTTAACGTGAAAAAAATATTTATTAGTTGAAATGAAATAAACTTTATATTCTAACAGTGACAGTATACTGTAAATAAATAGGCACCGGTCTTTTTTAGATGCACAAGAAAAACTTTGTGGAGTCAGAAATGCAGGAAAAATTTGTGGGAACTTGGAGCCTTTAAGAAAAAACGGTTTTTTAATTTAGATTACGGTTTGCTTAGGCTTAGGTACTTGTGATGTGCCCTGCAGCTCCGGAACTCTGAAGCTCTGGAGCTCCGGAGCAACCCCCGGAGCTCCGCCCTGTTTTATACAAAGTTCGTAAATAATTAAAGAGTGATGGCATTATTTATTTTGTCAAACTTTTTTTGTAAACCAAATTTTTTTTTGAAACTTATTTAAAACAATAAAAATAGTCCTAAAAATACAGCTAGAGTCGTCTAAAATGTATTTCAAGCTTAAATGAACTTCAAATCGAAAATCAAGCTTTAAAGACAAACTCGAGGCTCCGGGAGACTTCCCTCTGCTTTAATAAGCGAGGCTCCGGAGTATAATATTAGTAGGACATGTCATTCTAGGTACACGTTTTAGCCATTGTTATTGCTGACTCCATTCCCTATTTTTGGCTCCAAGTTCCTGCGGCTTCATCGATATATGCTTATTCTTCTAGCCAAGTAAAATTTGTTTTCTGAAAAAATCAGGTAATCTTTCACCAATTTCTTTTTTCCATATGTTCATGGCAGTTATTTTATTTAATTGAATATTTAAAAATATTAGTGCTCTAAATATTTTTAAGCAGTATAAGGACGCGTCTTTTATTTTTATGTTAAATTTTTAAAATATCGCTTAAATGGCGATATTTGTCGCCAGTCACATTATTTTTCTATCAACAAATGAAAATTATGGTGTCACAAAAATTGTAATTGTTGGAAATTATTTTATCATTTATTACATTTAACATTTAAATTTATTGACCTAAGCAAATGCGTGTGTGTTAATGGTACGGAGTTTTGAAGCGGTAAGAAAGGAACTTGGTGTCTGTAATTTTTTTTTGGATCTTGGAGGCAAAAATAAACCAAAAATTTTAGGCTTAAGTTTTTAGAAATTTTTAAACTTCCGGTTCCAAGTTTCCAAATTCGGGCTATAAGCCTCTGCTCCAAGCTTCCTGGGCTCTTAATTAGGATAACTATGTTAATTGTGCATTAAGCCTGACTCAAACTACATCACTTAGGACGTATGACGTAAAACTTATGACGTATGACGTAAGGGCGTAGTTCACACTACAAAATCTAAAACGTATGACGTAAAATTTCCCAGTTGTTCTTCGCATAAAAAAATTTAATTTTGTCGCTAAAATGGTCAGTTTTCATGCGTAAATATTTGAAGCATTTAATTTCAGCATTTTTTGGTTTTTTTATCGTATAAAAACAGAAAAAAACGAGTAAATACGTTTGCGGGTAAATTTTAAGACAAAGACCTTTAAAACCTTAAAAATAAAAAGAATTAGGGTAACTGACTTAATATCGGCCACCTTTTTTTATTTTTTTGAATAAGTTTTTTCTGGCTTTTTCAATCAAGCCAAAATTTGGCCTAAAAATCAAACAATAGCTATATTTCTTATTCCAGTGCAAAATTTGAATATTTCTGTTACACTTAAAAATCAGTGAAGGTTTAAAATTTTTTTTTTAAAGTGGCCGAAATTAAGGCGCGTGCCATTTATTTCGGCCACCTACAAAAAACTGGCCATAACTATTGCTTAAACGAACAATAAAAATTTCTAAAGGTTGCAAATTTACCCTTAGGTATTGTTCTTGGTACATATAACTTAATTTTTCCCGTTTGCGAACTTTAATAGTTATTAGCAAGACTTTAAATAATTATGTCAAAACCTTAAAAAAACAAGTTTTAATAATTTGTATTTTTTGTTCAATTTTTATTTTTGGCTTAAAAAACGTCAAAACAAAGTCAAACAAGCAAAAAAATTTCTTTATAAATACGGTAGTACAATGATATTTAAAAACAGCAAAAAACGGCAGGTTCTTTTACCTAAATTTTCAGGTGGCCGCCGAAATTAACGGAATCTTAAAATGCGCAGTTAGTTAAACGCATTGCAAAATGATTTTGAAGAAAATATCAAAACATGAAAATTAACAACTTTGAGCCTTAAATAGACGATATTTTAAGGTAATATATTGCTTCGTTCTAAATTTGATGCAGTTTAAACGCAAAGCAAAAATAAGGAAAATCACAGAAAATTCACTTTTTGTATGAAAATGTTGATAATGTAGAATAACAAAAATAAAAAAACTTTTGCAAAAACACTTTATTCAACATTAATCTAGTTACTTTTGTGCTAGATCTTTTGTGTTTTAAAAATAAGCCAATTTTCTAACACCCTAAATTGGTGGCCGAAATTAAGGCGTGGCCGAAATTAAGTCAGTTACCCTAAGCTTTAAGTTTTTAAACTTCAGGATAAATTATTTGTCCTGTATAACTAAAAAAGTTTTATCATTGTATTTTATAAACAAAATAAGTTTTTGTAAGAACGGTACACAAGTATTCCTGGAAAACATTTACAAATCCTTTTATCAAAAAAATTCTGACATCCCTGCCACTGCCGACATCCCTCCCCCTAAAATTGGAGGGTCCCAGGACTTAAAACGCTAAGAATGGATTATTTAAAGTATACCCCAAAAAAATTTGAGAACCTCCCTCGGGGATCAAGTATACCCCCCAAATTCACAGGCTGCTCATCTTTGCATGTGAATCACTTATTTAAAATAAAAAATAACTAATTTAAATTAGACAAAAAATATTATAAGTGATCAAAGAAAAAAAATTACTTATTTATTGTGACTTTCAATCTTAAGTGAATAGACGGCTGGCTCCTATTTAATTGGTAGGAACAAGTCAATTTTTAAAATAAACATCAAAGTAATTTATTAAAGTAGAACTTGATATGTTTAATCAAGAAAAATTGCTTTCAAACTAATTAAACACACTTTTTTTTTATTTTCAGTTTAACAGTGGAATATATAAATTTTTGCAGTCTACTTAATTTCACATGTTAAGTCTTTTTTCTTAACAGTTGTTTTTGGTCTGCTAAATTTGTGGATTTTTTATATTTGTGTATTATTTAAAAAGTTATTTATTGATTTTTTCATAAAACACAGCTATAAACTTGTATAATAGTACATTCTACTCAAATCATGAAGCGCCAAATCTAATAAGCAGATCAGTAAAGAAGTAATAATTTAAAAATAGCATTATTTTTTTTAAGAAGAAGCAGATTATAGCCTTTTTTGTAATAATATGATGTATATTTTTTGTTTTTTTTATTTGAAATAGTAATAAAAATAATGCGATACACAACAATAAATTGCAATAGTTTTTGTAAACATATTAGCAAAATTTTATATGATCAGGGGTCGCATTCTGAAGAAACCCTTATATTTACCCCGATAAATCCATTCCAATAAAAATAAAAAAATAAATATTTATTGTAAATAAATAAACCTGCCGCATATGGGACAGAAAATGATTTATATTTTTTTCTCGCGCCGCAAAACCACCTCGCGTAAAATAAAAAATTTAGTCAATGCGCGTATTTTATTTTTTATTAAATTAATCCTACGGGAGAAAATATTTAACCACCTCTCGAGTTGGATAAATTCTTATTCTTAAAACAATTGTCACAACTCCCGCTGTGTTAATGTTTCAGAAATATGACTCTTATAAATACGAGTTGTAATGTAACACTGTCGAGCGATGGTGTAACGCAGCACGTCAGTCAATGAGGTACTGAGGCTGGAGATTACAGGTTCAAGTCCTGTATCGCTCATTTTTCAGCCAAAAAAGCTAAAAACAGCAAATTGTTTCGCAATCGTTCTTTCAAAAAAACTCGATTTATTCGGCCTCATATTTCTGGACGTTACACAATAGAAAAAATTTAACCCGACTTTTACCTAGGTAAAATTGATTTTTCACTCGCATCCTTAAGCACGTAAAAAAAGTTAACTCGGGGTAACTTTTAACCGCGCGTCAGAATGCGCGCCCAGTATGATTTTAAGTATAATCATAATTAATTGTTGTTTAATAATGGAAATTAATTAAAATTTGTAGTGCCAAACAGTTATAAAAATCTGGCGTCGTTTATCCCAAGTTATTATTTAAAATAAGGTTTTAAAAAAGTTTTCGCTAAAAAAATTTCGTTTTTTTTTGTTTTACGCTCCCTAGCAAGAATACGTATTCTTGCTGTCAAATAGCATTTTTTGTTTTTTTAATTGTTACAAAAAATGGAACGGTTTTATTTTTCTATACTTATTAATTTAGTTTGTCCAATAAAAATCATTGATTAATTGTATTACAACATATTGTTCGGATTTTGCGTTTATGAAACTGGAGTAACTTAAAACTCGAACTTGGAGTAAAAAACAGAAAATTGGAGCGGAAAGTGTGAGGTGTTAACTCAATAAAACCTAAAAGACTAAACCTAACCCAGGCCATTTTTTTATTTTTGGCTCCAACCTATCCCAAACCATTTCTTTATTTTTGCGTCTCATATAGTTCCCCTAAATTTTCGTTGGCTCCAAGTTTTCTGCTAACGGCTACAAAGACACAAACCATTTAACTTTAAAAACAAATCGCATATAAAAACGAAAAAAATCTAAATTTTTTAACATGGGTTTATTTAAAAGATTTTCAGGAAATTTTATAACTACCTTGCACTGAAATTGTTTAATAAACATAAAATATAGCACATTCTACAATGAACTACTGGTGGAGTGGTTTAAAGTTAAAATAATTAACACCTGAGGTTTACTGTGATCTGTCCTATACTTTTTGTTTATTAAGAAATTTCAGTGCAAGGAGTTTATATTTTATAATATTATTACAAAATTCATATTATTACTGTTTAAAGGTCGATGGTACCTAGACGGTCTCTAGTATTAGCCATGAAATCAAAACAAGTCAACCGAATAATATGGCAAACACTAAATTCCACCGACTCTGACTCCGACTCCGTCCAAAATCCACCGTAATCTACCGTAATTTTTAATATTATGCAAATTTTAATCTAAGCCTAAGCCTAAGCTTAACCTGCACATCAATATATAATTTGCAGAAATTTGAGGCGGAGTCGGAGTCGGTGGAATTTAGTGTTTGCCAATAATATTGTAAAAATTTAGAATGGTCTTCTAACGTTGACTTCACAAGAATCAACCGATTTAAAACGTGTCAACCGGTTAAAACTTAATGAATTCCACAAAAAGATCTGGTGTTATCAGAGTTGCCATTGCCGTTGATCATCCGAGGTTTGAACTTATGAAATGTATGTCCCTTTACGTCGTCAATATGCTGGTTCGCACGGAGAGCGGTCAGATTCCTAAAAGGGTTATTTTCCTTCCGGCTTCCGGGTTCACATTGGATCTGAATAGTTCTGCAAGCGGACGGAATTTGTCGGTTTTGTCCCAGTTATATCACGGGTTAGCCGACCTGACCCCTCCGGAAATAACATTAACACCGGAGCGAATGAAACGTTTCGACCATAGCGGAATGACATCGTTAATAGGTTCGGCGTTCGTGGTGAAAACGCCACCGGAAAAAATCCCGTTTTTAAATATTAGCGACTTCGAGTCGGTTAAAATTTACGCCTATATTTTTGTATTGTATATGATATTAAAAACTATGAGAAAATTCAGTGAAAACTACACAGCGTTTCGTTTTGTTAATTCGTGCGTTTGGTGTATTTGTGGAATAACTTCGGCTGTTTTACTGAAATATTTTTCTGGGAATATGCTTCACATTTGGAACACTAAACAATTACACCAAAAGACTTTCAGCAGATCATCAGATGTGCTTTTGGCGATACAAAATAAGGAATTGCAACCGATCGTTAACATTAAGGCAAGAGCGAGTTCAGAACAGTTTTTGGAATTGCTTAATAATACAAAAACGGCATATTTTTCTCCAGTTATTAAAAATTCATCACACGAAGTAATTAGCGCTATTTTAAGCAGACCTCAAGGCGATTTACCATTAGTAGGCTATGAAAATATTGATGTTCTAAACATTCTAAAGAAACAAAATAATGCAGATAGTTTATCATTGATTTCCGATGATATATCATTTGAAAGAATTCTTACATTTTATTTTCGGAAAAAACCGCGAAATTTTAAAGTTTTAAAAATTATGGATAAACATAGGGAATTATTAAATAATTACTACTACCGGCTCCAACGTGACATTCGTTACAATAAAACATCAAAAGATGGAAATACCATAGTGAGTCAAACTGAATTTTGCGCTTTAGATTTAAGGAAATTAGTTACATTTTTATTTTTCTGTGGTAGAATACTTATTTTAAGTTTAGTGGTTGTTTTTTCTGAACTTTGTTGTTATAAGGTACAAATCCTTCGAAATAAAAAAATATAAATATAGCAGAACTTTAAAACCACTTTAAGTATTTATTTCGGTTCATTGTATATTTCTTTTTACTTATTTTAGAATTTATTATAAATAAAAGCAGGGCGAAAATTCAGGGTTCCAAAGTTTTTTTTGGACATTTGAAGACTATCACACTACTATTTTATTAAAAATACAGCAAGTTTAAAGAAAACATAGCTTATAAATAAAAAATGCTGGTTTAAATTTGTTAGGAATTCGTTAAAATAAAGACTTCATTGGCAGTGTAAACACGGCACTATTTTAACTTTCGAAAATAAAAAAAAATTCTATACCATAACGTTTACAAACGAATCAAAATAATTAGTTAAACCCAGTCTTTCATCCTTAACTGACCAATCAGAGAAGAAGACTACCGGTTGGGCGAAAAGTAGGTGGTTTGACATGCGGGTATGGAGCCACATTCAGCGCCCCGGAATTTCATGTTTCTGATGAGTCGGGGCATGCGGAAATAGGCGAAGATTAAATAAGCTTCGAAAACTATATAGTTAATTCTAAAAATTATTAAGTTCTTAACAACGGTATAAAATCCGAGGCAACGGTATGAAAGCGTCACTAAATAAATGTCACCTATCATGTTCTTACAATGTATTGATTGGAACATTCAGGAGCTAGGTTTCGACAGTACCTAAACTAATTATCATTAACCGAAACTAATATTACGCTTTTATACGTATTATAAGTATAAATTCTGAATTTAAAAAGTGGACTACTATTATTATTTGGGTTGTATTGTATTTAGACTGTATATATAAGCTATATTTTATTTAAAAATGTGAGTTATATTGTAATATTAGCAAAAATATCTTTCATAAAAAATATTTTATTTCATATATTGTTCGGCCACATTTATTTCCCCAATTTCGATAGGGCATTCCAATGTTTTTAAATAAGGCCTTGTATTTGAAAATGTGACCTTACTTAGGAAGTATAATGGATCTTATCAGAGTGCGTCCTAAGAAAAAAGTCATTTTACTTAAAATTACTTCATGAATTTTTAGTTTAATAAAAATGCATAAATTAATACCGTTCAGTTTTATGATAAAAGTCACGAGACTTTTCTGATAAAATTCCAATAATCAAGATTTTTTAAATAATAATCAGGAATCAACAACGGAATCGATTATTTTTAAGAAATCGAGTTTATTTCTCAGATTCCAAATTAGAATCGCCTTAATTGCGGCCAGATAGTCCTAATTAGAGCGTGTCATATTTTATACCGTCAATGTGTCTAAGCAATATTATGTAGACATATCTTTCCATTTTTAGGTAATATGTTATGTGTTTTTATTATGATAATAATTTATTGTACGTCTACGGTGTTAAACCTTACCGCACATTCGTTTACTATCCATGTATTTAGTTGTCAATTTTTTTGTGCGCCATTTGGTCGAGTACCTATGTTTTTAATTGTTTAAATTTTACTGGACTCGTTGTTTCAATATTATTTTGTACATTTATATTTTTTCAAAGATTGTTGTGAGATTTTTTTTTCATTGCTATAGAGGAATTAAAATTTCGTCAATTGGTTGATCGAATAAAAAATTTATCATTATATGGTATACTAACATATACAACAAAATAAACAATATATTATCATAATTAATATTATCATTATTATTATCATATTATCATAAATACCAATTTACTTCAGTCATTATATACGTCCACCTAACAATTAGTCCACAGAATTCTGTCTAAACGTACGCCGGAGGAAAATCACTCTTTTTCCTGCTCTATTCTTAGAGCACTTTTTATGGCTATTTTGTTTTTATTTTAAATTGAAGCTTAAAAACAAAACAAAAATAAAAATCAGAGTTTAAGTGGTTTGTTTATAATACAAATTAACAGAAGAGAAGAAATAAAATAAATTTGGAAATTGGACAATTATGTATCGCTGCTTTATTTTTTACGTTTTTGACGCATGGCCTTTGCGTTTGAAGTTTTTAAAGAAGTTGCTATCATAATAATAAATAGAAAAAGCATAATAATAAGAAGATTAAGACGGATATTAAAATTCACATTTTTAAATTATTATTTAAGCATCTTCGGATGAATTTTCACCCACGAGCGCCCCACGCGTACAGTTAAAATTTTTATGCAAGAGTCAAAATAATGATAAAAATAATAGAAATAAAAATAATATTATTAATAATAATGACAATAATAACAATAATAATGATAATAATAATAATAATAATAATAATAATAATAATAATAATAATAATAATATATAATAATAATAATAATAATGATAATAAAATAATAATAATAATAATAATAATAATAATAATAATAATAATAATAATAATTAATAATAATGATAATTAATAATTAATAATAATAATAATAATTAATATAAAAATAAAAATAATAATAATAATAATATAATAATAATAATAATAATAATAATAATAATAATAATAATAAAACACTAAATCTCAGAACTTACTTTCAGTTTTATTAATTATGTTTTTTTTCTAATTATTTTTATCGCCCATGAGCCTATATACACATAACCCATAATTATAAATCGCTGTCACACAAAATTATGAACTAGCAAACTTTTACAAACTAAAAAGCGTATCTTCAACACTTTTTAATTTAACTTCTACAACGAAATTTAATGCACTTTAAAATTGTCAAAATATCGTTGCTCTGTGTAATTAATGGCTCACAA